>JAJFDK010000163.1:0-51857 GCA_028637775.1 Xylariaceae sp. X167
GCCTACAATTGTCGCTAAAACAACCGTTCTACCCCCAAAAGAACCGTTCTCCAAAACCACATTTTCCCGCTATGGTAGTCTATTGACTCTGCCCATCAATGGTCATACACATCACCCGCTCATTCACGTATGCATTCACGCGTCCCCAGGAACATAGGTACTCATATCAAAACATAACTTCATTCATAAGTTCCCGACACAGTCGGGTCAGGCCGTCATGATCATGATCAAGACGTGGTATCATCAACTCATAACTTTTCCTCCTTTTCCCTTCCCTCTCTCTTAGCTCCCTCCCCTCCCCGTCGTCCCAGTCCCTCCAAACCTATGTAAGACAGACATGGAGACGAAAGACAGGAAACCTACCTCCCATGCTTCGCTCCCCCCTTCTCCACATCCCCAACCTCATGTCCCACAGCCTCCGCCGCATCAACATCAAACGCAACATCCATCTTCCTACCCAAATGCTCCGGCCCCAACACCGTAAGCACAATAACAAAAGCATACACAGCCCCCATAAAAATACTCACCACAATACCATAATTATACCTCGACGCCCCATCCTCAAGCGGCGGCAACGGGAAGCGTTCACCGATCGTCGCTTCGATTGTCGAACTTGCCGATGAGACGAGGTTGCCTAGTTGATATGCTGTTCCTACGACGAATGTCCTGAATGCGCCGGGTGAGAGTTCCATTAGGTGCACGGGTATAACGCCCCATGCGCCCTGCACGGCGAATTGTTCGAAGAATGCCGCGGCGATGATACGTTCGTTGGAGACGAAGCCGTACGGGTAAAGCAGGGCACCGCCAATAACGCACATAACGACAATACTGAACCGGCGACCAAAGATCTGCGAGCAGAAACCCACAACGGTACCGCCTGCAATCGCACCGAGATTCGCAACGACTTGGGTGACAGTGACCTGGTCCGCGTTGAAGCCGAATTGATCCTTTAGGAGCGTAGGGTACAGATCCTGCGAACCGTGCGACATGAAGTTGAAGCCGGCCATCAGGAGAACGAGGTAGATGAGGATCAACCAGTGGCGCTTGACAGCGACTTTACCCTCTGCGATGAACGTCTTGCCGATACTGCCGTTCGCGCGCCGCATTTCCTGGTGCGCGATGTAGGTTTCCGTCTCGGACATGAAGAAGCGCGCGATGATGAAGAGGACGGGCGGGGCAGCGCCGAACCAGAAGAGAGGACGCCAGCCGTGCGGCGTCGTGTTGACGAGGCCGCGGGCGAAGGCTGTTGCGAGCAGGTAGCCCAGGGCATAGCCCTGTTGCAACATGCCGCTGAGGAGACCGCGGGCTTCGTCCGGGATGTCTTCGAGGGCAGTGGCGGCTGCGTTGCCGTAGAGGCCGCCCATGGCGATGCCGAAGAGGGCGCGGACGGCGAGGAATTGGCCGTAGGTTTGCGTGAAGCCGGTGCCCTGGTGGTGATCATGTTAGCTTTACATATCTGGGTAGGTAGGTAGTGTGCCGAGACTTTTGGAATATAAAAGACGATCATATTGATTGGCTCGCATTGTATGCCCATGAGTGTTACTTTTTTCGGATGCCAAGTGATGTCCAGCGAACAGGTGTCTTGGCTCTCCACACGATCTTCTTGTCACGTCGACGCCGAGAAATGCACGTCATTTCCGTTACGTCGTGAATCGTGGTACTGGAGGAATAATTGAAAGTAACTCACCAGTTCGATAATAATAAAGAGCAGGTTGTTGATTATGAAGGGCCACTTTCGACCGTAGCGATCGGCAGCAATACCGAAGGCGATGGAGCCGACGGATCTCAGTAAGAGAACCAGCGTGATTCCCCAGGTAATGTCAGCGACGGATTTGTCGAATGAAGCCGCCAAGTCGGAAGCTGTGAGAGAAACACTAAAAAAGTCAAAGGCATCCCAGGCCTATGCAGTTGTTAGGATCTATGAATCAAACGGCAGATCATAGCCAGGGGAACTTACCCAGGCCACGAAAGAAATGGCGAAAAATCCCCAGTTGCGAGCAGATAGCATTCTCAGGAGACGGATAGGGTTGGGAGCCTTGTTCATAGGCGGCTTCAGCGTGCTGATACGTGTCGCTAAGTATGTGCCCGCGGACATGCCATGGTGAGGCGGGTAGATGTTGTCATCTTCAGAGACGTAGCCGTTGGGGCCCGACCCATGGGTGCTGGTAGTCATGGCGGTGACGAGCCTGCGTCAAAGCGACGCCTGACTATTATAAGACTGTTGTTATCTCTAGATTGTCGTCGCGATGTCGTTGGCGTAGCGACGAACTGTTGATATACCTTGTACGAAATATCCCGTATAATCTATGACAAGTTGAAGATGAAGTTCAGAAGAAGTGAAGGAAAGAAGAATAAATACTAAGTAAACAGACATCCGGACGAGCGGCACCGTCAGAAAAGCTGGCTTACATGGTTATTCTTATGCCGAAACATCATGTGTGCTCTCGCTCGGTGTTGATCACGCACGCAGTCTCGTTCCTTCGGCGTTCCCTGTTCTGTTGATACGAGGGCTGGACGCCATAATGCAGGGACGTTCTTTTGCAGCAGGCAAGTACTGCTACCGTGTGGCTTAAGACTATTGACTGTACGTAATCAACATAGTTTTGTGTGAGCTGATACAGTGTTTTGCATCGGACTTACGGTATGACTACATCCCTCACTTATAGCGAGTCCCGCCATTTGGATCTCACTGAAATGCGCCTCCCGTTCTTGTGGCATCGCTTCCCCGCAGAATGTTCGCTCCGCGCTAATGCAGCTGCTACTGTTAGTGCACAGTGCTCGGCGCACCCATAGGGCGGCTGGCTTCGCCCTAGCCCATGTGCCGCCGTTGGTTGGGAACGGCGTCGATATCCCGGGAGGCAACTAACCGGTTGGGGCATAGACACTCCACCAGTGACCCCCAAACGAGCTGGCAGCGTTCGCAGGAGCTTCCTCTTTTGTTAAGCGGAGATCCAGATTGACTGAAAAGATACAGAAAAGATATTTTTGTGTCCAACAGAATCGTCAAACAGAATCTCGGGAGCGGTCGAGAGAGCAAAGGGGTTACCTAAATGGGTAATAAAGCGTGGGAAGGCAAGACATCGATGTGTTGAGTAAACAATTAACTGAATATTGCCTATTCAGGCACATCTCAAACGTCTTCTGTCTCGGTCCCGGACTCGCGGCAACATGAAGCACATTCAAGTCGGAGGATTCTCTCAATGTTTGTCTCCCCGCACTTTGATTCATTCATCCGATCTCGCCGTATGCGTCACGTGCAATGACTCTTTGCCAGCATACGGAATAGATAGGCTATGCCTATCTGGGCAGTATCTCTCCTTGCGCGGGATACGAGTCTCTCTCGACTGACCGCCACCCACGGATTATACGAATTTCTTAGCTGGATGACTCTCTTATCTGTCTTGACAGATCTTCAAGAAAAAACTCAATGAAAAAAAATTTGAATGGCCGAGATCTGTCCCGTTGATTGGCAAACCTGTGCCATGGTTCGCTGTGCAGGGTGCACTAGGATTGGCGTGCGCAGCGCATAGCTTCGGAGATATTACCTTAGTAAACCTTCCCCTTCCCGTTAGCGATCTTCTTTGCGGCCTCGATGATTGGCTGATCGGCCAACACTTACAGAACCGGCTAACCCAGGATGGCCAAGCGCAAGTAACAAGCTTTTGCTGAGAAAACGTTACACGCGGTCGCCACGATGACGCGGCGCCTCCCTTCGAACTGCAGCCATCCCGCTGTTGTTGGCCCGACGACGTGCAAGGTCTCGATCAAATTTTCATTCAATACTGCCAACTACCGAGTGTCGACGGGCCGCTTTCTTCACGGAGCTCCATCCGGACGGGTTCCGGGCACTAGCCGATTGGTCTGCCCTTCGGAAGGTCAACTTCCCGTGGCAAAACGTTGGACGGTTGCACGGGCATCCTTGACCGTTTCCTCGTTGATGAAACCCTGCGAAATGCCATCTTATAGGCCTTCGTCGATAATATAGAAGTGTTGGATAGGACCTGGTCGGTCAGTTCTGAGTGTCTCTTCGAAGATGAAGGAAAGCCAAGCACGGTGTTCATTGTTGGCCGTGGTTTCAAGGTCAACATGGATTTGATACGAGCGTGATGGGCATGGAGTGTGAACAATCCGACCGAATACAGTGGACCGGCCATGATCTACGAAGAAAAGAGAAATGAAGCCTGATGTGCGAGACCTACAAGAATCACAGATGGGATCAATCGGCACAAGGCATTGAATCGGCGAATGTATTTCAGGATGAATGGTTGGATAAGTTGAAGCTGTCTACCTCAGACGGGTGAAGCTCGACAGATGATCTCACCTACGACATACCATGGTCGTCCCTTCCCTGAGAGGGGGTCTGTCCTTCCCGTCGGATACGACAGGCAGGAACGAGGAGTGATCTCTTGATGATATGGAAAGATCCCGGAAAGTCTGACGACAGAACGTTCTTTCCAGTTCTCCTGAGTCAGTGGTCAATCTGGTCCTGAGATCGATCGAACTGTCAATTCATGCGGATGTTTCCAGCTTCAAACAGGTAATCCATTAAGTTCAGAGATCAATGTCGACGCGTGTACTTGTCAAATTCATATCTCATTGTTAATTAGCTCTTGCGTTTCGGTGTCAACAACCAGAAAGCGAGAGATGAGAAGTTTCAAAACGGCAGAATGATTCGCATCTGCTGAGGTCTTTTGCCGAAGACGTATATCTGCGTTAGGAATCGTCTCACGATGCACTCTCCGGCTCTTTCAATCCCTTCACAGCAAAATGATACGTCGCGAGCAGCATGGCAGTGAGCTGGTGCCTTTCAGTCCCATATTCATGGGCCCGTGCCAGTCATGAAGGGATTGACTGGGACTTGCCTACCCGGAATAGCCCGCCGGCAGCTAACGAGTGAGTCGTCCAGTCGGAAGGCTTTGTGTCTCAACATTGCCATTCTCGTGTGCCAACACAGAATCTACGGCTGTTCTTCGAAGATGAGCACTTGAAAGTATTACGGAGTCAGAAACAGCGCCGTCTATGGCGTGGGTTCTTCTTCTCAACCAGACCTGATCATTCGCTCCCGAAAGGCACACTTCGACCATTGCTTTCTAGCAGATGGTACCTCGTCGTAAGTGTCCCTTGAATACAGTTCACGAATCGATTGTCTGTTGCCTAGGCCTTGAATCATTGGCATTTCAAGGTTCTGCGTCAGTGTTGACATGACTGGACTACAAAGTCTGGCATCTCCCTGAGTTCACATTCATCTCAGTTGTACCGCGTTGGAACCTTACTTGGTGACATCGGCAGACTATGCTTGGGATGCCGGCATGAATGTCTCGCAACCCTGGCTCTTCAGCACAGATATTCGATTGATGGAGACGGTTACAGTTGGTGTATTGCTTGAATTTTGCCAACCGAATATCTCGCCTGATACGGATTGCATCCATATTTATGGAGTATCTAACGTCTACACAGACTGTCACAAGCTGATCACCGCCCAGCGATCCTTCTCCACGAATCTCTTTCTAGGAAAGAGGCGATCAGCTCATCGGCTATCATCTACCAGGTACCTGTTAAGAAGCTGAAATCTCACAATGCAGTTGAGCCAGTTACCTTTTTCGTCTTTTGTTATGATCCGAGTTGCCCTAAACAAGGACGCGTCCCACGGGTATCAGACTTAAATGGTCAATCACCAAACAGGTAACGGCGCCCCAAGTACTCAACTTCTCAAGATAGTTGAGACCAAACAAGAGTTGACGCGAAATCCACACAGCCTACACATCGAGTTTCTGGATGTGTTGCAGCGCTCAAGCTAGCACAACGTCGATGTGATAGCGCTTGGTTTGTAAATTCCGTTCCATCGTGAGCGGTATTGTTGAAAGTCAAGGAGACTTGATTCACTGTCAAGCCTGCAACCCTGACCCAATCAATGCGCCGCTCATAGCGACTTTCAAGTCAATCAACTGCGGCGGTCCTTCAATGGAACACTCGAATGGGTTTGCATGAGCTAGGTGATCCAGGAAAGAAACACCAAAAAAAGGATCCTACCTTTGTCGACGTCAAAAGTATCATATAATGTGATGTAGGAAGACGCGAAGAAGTTACATGACCAGATTCTGAGGTGAGCAGTCAAACAGTGTCGCCATATATATCGCAACAGACGTGAGACAGTCATCGGACTCGAGGGCGTGTTATCCTCAGCAGTATGAGACAGCGTGTCGACAGAGTGAAACCTGTTGTTTGAGGGTCCTAGTGAGAGTCCATACCATACGGATTTCTGACACCTCACACCGAAGACCTGATTCGCGAACCTCATGGTACGCGCCTTTGGTTGTCAGCAATAAATGGGGCAATTTTCAGCTCACGATAGCTATTGACCTTAGCGGTCAGCTCGATGTCGACGTCGTCGGCTTCGACCAGTCGCCGACTATGCCCGCCATGTCACGCGCGCACATCGATGCTCACAACAAGTAATTCTGGCACTGACATCAGAAGGGGAAAGGCTTTTCTTTTTCGCTGTGAGTCAGACCGACGCATTTGCAATTGGTAAACATTACCTGATACATTCGATGCTGGACAGTCGCTTCGAGACTTGCTCTACCATTGTCGCAGGTGTTCAGAACACGATCAAGAGATTCAACAGTTCTTGAGTGCCGGTATTACGAGTCTGTGACTCGAAGGATCAAGAACTAATGACAAAGCAGTCGCCTCGTGAGTGCCACAAGTTCTTCAGCGCTTCGGTAGATGTCAAATAAGCGAGTAAGTGATCCTTTCGGCATGGTGTATTCCGTAGTGAAAGAGTTGTACGAGTGTGTATTCTTTGGATACTCAATGGGAAAGCAGACTATCTAGGTCTCGATCGTTCGGGTGGCGTGTGATATATACGGCAGAGCACGCATTGAAGTTCTTCTGACCGCTCTTGCTATGCCGGGCTTGTCATCATCCAGGCACAGGCTGATGCCCGAGACCCTGCCCGACGCCAGGCCAGGCCCAATGATCTGCAAGTCCGCCATCCGTAGCTCCGCAAATCCGCACGCCAGGCCCCGCAAATCCGCAAGTCCGCAAGTGATATTGGCCTCTGCCGCTTAATACGGCTCTTAAAGGGCATCGTCGACGGGCGCCAGCCAGTCGCGGGCACTAAAAAACGAGGTCAGTTTGAGTTGACACTTCAGCCGCATCCGCACCCGCTTCCCCAGATCATTAAGACGATCGATATTAGCTTAAGAGGGCGGACTATGATGAGCGGTCGGCAGTGCTCATCAATATCTGTCGTATGGATGATCAGAACCAAGTTCAGGTATAACTCGGGTGGGATACGGGCGTTGCTGATCTGGCCGGGCTAGATCTCTTTGTCTAAGCGAAGGGTCTCTCGTTCGCATCAGGCCTAGTAACTCTGCCAGCTCAGTGTTCATCGCAGTCCAGCCACACAGCTTTCGAGTCTCGGGTACGTGGTCGGCATGTCGATTCGATTCGACGCGACTTGACTCGAGTCGAGTGAATAAAATGACGCGTGTGGGAACAGCACGTTGAGAAGTTACCTTCTGAAAAGGAACAATCCTACGGAATGCGTCCTTCGTAGGTTTGTGTATGAATGGCACTGGTGTAGCGTGCTGGCAGCTCCCGGTCCGGGAGTTGTCTGCCGGCCACACCGGCTGTGGGTCGATGGGTCCGTTCCTTCAGGAATCCGGGCGGGGAGGTTTACTGGGGCCTGTTTCAGCATCGCCTAGCAGTCTTCTAAAACAATTTCCCGAAGATTAATGATCATGCATCGCATAACCTCTCCTATTAAGATATGAACGACAGATTAACACAGATTACCAGAGGGGTTGCATTCTGAGATGGTTGTTTGAAAGAAGAGCACCAAATCACCTCCTTTTACACCCCTTTTACTGGATGGCCGCAGAGATGAAGTCGGAGGGCAGTCCGGGAGAATATGGCTCGGAGGCTCACGGCGATACCTTCTTGGCATTTACCGCATAGGGCAAGTCGCCAGCTTGGTGTTTCTAATTCTGGAGTGATCGGCCAGCGATGCCAGGATGAGCTGTGTCGAGCGTTCCATCGCACAACGAACGTCGTGGCCTACGGGCATGTGGAATGACGACAGTATTTTTAGCACGTCGTCGAAACAATGCGATGTTCCAGGGCGATGTAACACATCACATGCTGACGATGCATAGAACATCGAGGTGAACAACGTGCCACTGATAAAGGAGGATCGGCATCCCGGGCGGGATCAGCAGCGGTGCCAACCTAGAAGGCTGAAGAGGCTATGGCAACTCCACAGAAACTACGATCTGGCACGACGAACAGCTGCACGACCGCGTCAGCCATGGACCAAGAGCCAGCGAGATGCAATTGAGGGATGAGCTTGAGTCACGGATTCATGCATGGCAACAGGAAAGTGGATGTAGTCTCGCGTCGCCAACATACGATGACCCTCAAGGTTCACGACCGGGAGGTCGATCCTGCAATGATCGACGCGGTAGACTATACGAGTATGTACGAAGTACTCGTAGAGATCGAAGCGAGCCATTCGGATGATCATGAGGGGGTAACTGAGGGCGTTGACTCTGATGGGGTTGACTGTTGAGGGCTGAGCTTCGAGTATAAGAAGACTCGATCGTCGCCCTCATCGATCATCTATCCTTCATCATCATCACCAACAATACATCATTCACACCAGTCCTCTCTCGACTCCTCAACCAACTCTTCACTTCTCTCACTCATCTAATTCATCACCATGTCTTCCCTCAAGAACCTCCTCTCCGTCGCCGGCCTCGTTGCCCCCGCCGTCGCCCTTGGCATCAACTGCCGAGGCTCTGGCCTCTGCGGTCTTGCCACCATTGAGAACCACACCGGCACTCGCATCATGCAGCTCTGGCACGACGTTCTCGCTGCCACCGACAAGGACCCCAACACTGTCTACAACTCGGGTGACCACATCGTCTGCGTCGGTACCAGCGTCGACATCACCATCTCGCCCAGCATCAGCGGCGAGTTCGGCGGTATTTCCGGCTCCATCGGCCTCAGCTCCTCTGCCTCTCTCGGCACGGGTGGTGTCTGCTTGTTTCCCCAGGGTGCTTCCCTCACTCTTGCTCAGATCCGCGAGCTCGTCGATGCCCTCGGCAACCACGGCTGCGCTACTTGCGGTTCCGTCCCCATCCACTTTGTCGACCAGGGCAGCAACGACCCCTCTTCCGGTATCCTGACCTCCAACTACGTTGGCAACCCCTACTGTAAGTCTTTGACTCCTGTGCAATCAAACAAATCCTTTACTAACTCAACTTCTAGGCGGCGGCAACTGCATCTCCAGCGTTGGTAACTAAAGGATGACCGAACGACTGGGATAAGAAAATAACGAATGAAAGCGTCGCGAGCTGGTTTCGTGACGATGGCTGGGAGGATGAGGACGAGGATGAGGATATGGAATCGATTCGGGGGTATAAAGACAGATCTGGGTTTTCTTTTTTCTTAACTTTTATTGATAAACTTTTTTTATATGGTTGGGATACAGGTGTGATGGTTGGTTGATGCCTCTGGGACGCTGGAGGATGATAGATGTCGCAATCAATTGTGCCTCCCATTTTTGACTTGAGCCTGTGAATGAATGATCTGTGAAACTTGCTCGTAGACTTGTGAAAAAGTCCACGATGCACGAGGCTTTCAAAGTATTGTGGGGTCTCAACACCGCCTTTGTCCACCTCACGCTCGAACAACCCCTTTGTTCAACTTCAAGCTCGTAAACAATGGGAATGTTTACAAAACAATCGTGTAGTTTCCTCGCGATGCTTTCACTTCGCGAGTATATATACCGCCAAGACGTCAGCATGTTTACTGACCTCATCTCATCACCAACTCACACTCACAACAACCTCATCCTCACCCACAAGTCAACAGCAACACAAGAAGATCACTCACCTACATACAATCCAGGTCCTACACCTCAGGTACGTCCCCTTACAAAACCCACTTACCTACCTACCCAGGTAAGCAGCAAAAATGTCCACCTTCCTAGAAGGCGCCGTAGCAGGCACCATCCTCGTACTGGCCATGTCGCTAGTCTTCCTGATAACAATCAGTTTGGCGCGCCAGAACGCGGCGATTCATCCGCGGCAGACGGAGCCGGATCTGGATCAGTTGACGGATCTGGAGCTTGGTATCTTGCCTGTTCCTGATGGTGGGAGGAGGGCTAGGGCTAAGACTGGGGCTGGTGGGGGAAGGACGAATGGTACAGGACTGGTTGATGAGGGTGTGCAGATGGAGGATATTTTGAATCGGAGTGCGCGGGTTGCGCGCACGAGACGCGCTAGAAGAGAGGGACGGAATGAGACGAGACAGGAGTGGGCCGTGCCCATGATGCCGTTGTCTATGCCGACGTTGATGCCGATGTCGATGCCCATGCCGATTCCGGTTCCGATGGGGAGTGAGGAGGAGATGGTTCATGAGGAGAGGGAGGTGAGGGAGGTGAATGATGGGGAGAAGGATAAGAATGATGGGAAAGAAAAGAATGCGAATGGGAAGGGTGTGCTCGGGGGCTTGTGGCGCGCGGTCTGGGGTAAGGGGAAGAAGAACTCGCATGATGATGCTGCTGATGGTAACTCCCACACTGACAACGCTACCAGCAACGCCAACGGAAACGGAAACACAACCCCCCGCATCACCCTCCAACCCCCAAGCACGAGCTCATCCTCATCCTCGTCGCCTGAGTCGAGAAAGAGACCGGATCCCTACACAGATGCCCGGGAAGCATTCAATCAAACCTTCAATGCGAAGGGTGTTCCAAGGTCGCCGGCTGCTGTGTATGGTGCCAGGAACACAGTATCTGGGTCAAGGAATGCGGTATCTGGGCCAAACAGCCCGGCGTATGAGAAGCTAAGGAACACGGTATCTGGGTCCAGAAACGCGTCCTATGAAAAGATAAGAAATGCGCAACAGCCCATGATCAGAGTCCTGACGAATAAGAGGTTGCCGCCGCCCCCGGTGCTCGTGCGGGAGAGTGTTGTGGGCAGGGCGATGAGGGGGGTTGTTGTTACGCCTGGGACTGAGGGGTTTGTTGATGCTGAGGATGTTGATGATGAGAAGCAGGAAGGGGAGGAGAAAGAAGAGGAAGAGAATGTTGATGGGAAAGAAGAAGAGGACATCTACGGCGCGACACCGCGCGCATCTGTGGATATCCAAGTGCCGACTGTTCCTGTTTCTGCGGTTGAGGTCGAGGTCGAGGTGAGTCCCAATCCGACCGAGCTGAGTCCTAACCCTGCAGCAGGGAGGAAAAGTCTCGAACGAACGAGCACGCCGGGCCGTATGCAGGGGGACCGTCGACGGGAAGCGAGGGCGAGGAGTGTTAGTCGAAGTCGGAGTCGGGGTCCGGGTGGGGATGTGAGTCCCGGAGCGATGAGTGCCCGGTATTAGGTGAGTCAGTGCTGAGTTCGAGTATGTTTTGAGATAGATACAGATTGTTCTAAGTTGGATATGTGTTGAGTAGAATGAAAGAATAGACGATATTGTTTTACTAGGATTGATAAAATTTGAGATGGTGATGAAAGTGTTGACGATGAAAACGTTCAAGGTTGCGATGACTAGGCCGAAGATAGATATGTTCACGATGAGTGAGGTCGATTCGGCTTAGGTAGGTAGATGCCAAGATGCGGGATGAGATCATGTCGATCTTTCTACTTACCCGCCTGCCTACCTACCTATCTGTTCTTGGATGCCTGCCTTCTTATCGTTGCTGCTACTAGCACAACATACCAACCATGTTCGAGTTGGTGGAGTGGTGGAAGAAAACCAAGAAGACTCGCCAAGAAAGACCTATGCCTCTTCTGTGGGAACTTGGCTATTGAGTCCTATCGGAGGGATTCCCGTTTCTCTAAGACAAGAGCCGAGAGAAGACACGTAAGTACGCAGCGCAGCGCAGTAGATAGATAATGCAAGTGAGGGATGGAGTTGGCTGAAATTACTTACTTACACACTTACACACATAGGTAGGTATAACATACGACATTTAGACGAACGACTTGGGGATAGTATTGGGAGAAAGAAGAGCCGATATGTCGGTAGTGTCGACGAAACAGATTGAAGCGGCAACGAGTCTGAATCGAGTATCGAGTTCGGACGCGCCAATGCACGCGTGCAGTACTTCCGGGTGTAGGGCTACTACTAATCACCACTTCTACTACCTATGTACGAGTAGTTACATATGTTGTACGTTGGTGGATGCTGGTAATTCGTAGGCGCGGATGCGGACGCATTGTCGATCGTATCATTCTGCAGACGTGTCTGGGCTGAACGCCACACTTAACAGTAGGTGAACGGTTCCCCTCTTGTTTCGGGTGTTGGAGTAGGATGGGTGTATGTACGTGGGTAGGTGGTCCAGCAGCTTTGGGCACTGGTGGAGGGGACCTGTTTTCTTCATATGAACGGTGTTCGCCTCATGAAGGAGACGAGGACTTGAGTTCGAACTGAACGTGTGAACCGAAGTGAACGAAACCGGGAACAGAACGAACAAAACCAGGTTACTCACACGATGTCGTCGAATCAGATTGCCAAGATGGGCATGCGCGAGCACTGGAAGGGGCTCCTGATCATCTCGTTCGTCTCGCTCAGCTCGTTCCAGTACGGGCTTGATTTCGGCATTATCGGCGGGTTGCAGGCCATGATTGGGTTTCTGGAGGTGAGTCTTACTATCAACTCCCTTATATCGATGAAGTATTGACGAGTGAGAAGGTCTTCGGACAACCGGATCCCGTATCGCCAGTCGGCTGGAACATCGACGCAACACGCCAACAACTCATCGCGTCGCTGATGATTCTCGGCGCATTTATCTCGTCGAGTACGGCCGGCTTCACGGCGCATTATGTCGGTCGCAAGGTCTCGCTTTGGATTGCTTGTCTGGGCGTGTTTGTCTCGACGGCGCTGATGCAGGCCACGACGAGTATTGGGGGGATTTATGCGGGGAGACTTATTATTGGGCTTGCGAATGGGCTGTTGATGACGCATTCGCAGCTTTATATTCAGGTGAGTATTGTAGATCGGGGGAGTGATGATGTAGCTGACGGTGACAGGAATGTGCGCCGGGTCCGTATCGCGGGTTTGGGATTTCGTTGTTTAATACGTGGGTTTCGATCGGGTCGTTACTCGGGGCTATCATCGACAACTTCGCGGCCAAGATTCTGAACAGGACGGCGTATATCATTCCTTTGGGGATTGTCCATGTTGTCCCGTTGATTCTGACGATTGGGCTGTTCTTTGTCCCGGAGAGTCCGAGGTGGTTGGCTACGAGGTATGTTTCTATTTCTTGATATCTATGAGTCTGGTCTAACGATTCGCAGTAAGTCGAGCTTTGCTCCTTTTATATCTTTGGGATATTCTAACGTCCTCAGTGGGTCAACATGACCTAGCCGAACAAGCACTTCGTCGTCTCAGACCAGACGGATGGTCCATTGCTGAGGAAATGGAAGAGATGATCACGACTCTTGCTGCAGAAGCGCGTATCCAATCCGACGTGGGATATCGCACGTTATTCGAGACGCCCGTTGATCGGCGAAGAACCATCGTTTCGATTCTGGCGTTGACGACGCAGGCTGCGTCGGGATCGATCTTTATGATTTGTGAGTCCACCTCTGTGAATGGTGAGAGTGAGACTGATAGTGAGTAGCGTATGGAACGTACTTCTTCGAAATGGCCAACGTCGGCGAATCCTTCGAAAACTCATGCATCCTATCCGGAATCGGCACAGCCGCCATCCTGTTCAACACCATCATCGTCACGAAGTTTGGTCGACGACGCATGATGTTGATCACGGGCTTCATTTTCTGCGGACTTGCACAACTGATCATGGCGATCGTGTACACCGTTGAACCGGGAACGCAGAAGACGGGCAAGGTCATCGTCGGTCTCAGCGTTATCTACGTCGTCTCGTATAACCTGTGCGTGAACACCTACGCCTGGCTCTCGGGAGGCGAACTCGCGTCACAACGTCTACGCAGTCATACCTTTGGTCTAGCGACGGCGATTGGCTTCTTCGGTGCCTGGCTTACGTCATTTACGGCGCCGTATTTCATTAATCCCCTGGAGTTGAACTGGGGGCCGAAGTACGGGTATATCTGGGCGGGTAGTTGTCTTATTACTACGGTTTGGTTGTGGTGGTATCTTCCTGAGGTCCAGGGACGGACGTTGGAGGAGATTGATGAGATGGTGAGTTTTATTTGTTGTTATGGAGTGTCTATGCTAATATGAAGCAGTTCGAAGCGCGTGTTCCGGCTAGGAAGTTCGAGACGTATCAGTGCACGAGACATCTTGGTTCTAAACCTGATGTTCCTGAGATGAAGCAGGTTAGGATTGCGGATGCGACGGTCGAGTCGTCGTCGAGTTAGTTGGAGATGTCGTAGTGAGGCTGTTGGAGGACTGGATTCCCTGACTTGGAGGTCTGGAGAGACGTGGCAGATGGGTAAGGGTCGGGTTGGAAGTAGATAGCCGAGGATAGAACAGGACTCGTGCAGTACCGAATACCCCAACTCACCCTCTTCAATGACTCGATGATGGCCTGTTGAATCTGTGCCCATGCCGAATTCTACTCAACGCAACTGCCGACTGAGCTGAGGAGTTGACTACTTTAGCCGCAGAACACAGTCGTAGCCAAGATATTCTAAAGCACCTAAATTGTCGCCATCCTTGAATGGGAACGGACGTAGCAGTGACGGATGGATATGGCAAGGTGAAGCGTTCACGGCAGCTGAGTCTTATCTACCGGTACATCCAGAGCTCGAGCAGCTACTTGTAGCCTATATCACGGCATATAAGTGTAGTACTGACGGAGATCGATGCGATTAATCGTTCTATCTGCGACATATTCGCTTTGCATCTGATTGAACTGTCGACACCATGGTATCAAATCCGAACTGGGGCGAGCGAACGTCTGCCCTCGAAGTGGCTGCCAGCTATGCGGACAGAATCAAGGGCAGAAACAGTGCGTATCTACACTACACTCCGGTCAGATCCGTCAGTCTAACACGACACAGTCGTCGTCACCGGCGTCGGGCCGCAGGGCGTCGGGGAAGGGACCGCCATCGCCCTCGCATCGCAGGAACCGGCCAACTTGGTCCTGATGGCCCGAACCAAGGAAAGAGTCGAGACGACGGCGAAAGAAATTCAGATGGCGTATCCCGGCATCAATATTCACATAGTCCTTATGGACATGGCGTCGCAGGAGTCGATCCGGAAAGCTGCGGATGAAGTGAAGCAACTGATTTCATCCATCGATATCCTCGTTAACAACGCCGGCTGCACGTTTAGTCTGCGAAGATACACAGTCGAGGGCATCGAGATGCAGTTCGGCGTCAACCACATCGGCACATTCCTACTTACCAAACTTCTGTATCCTTTGTTAAGAGCTGCGGCGAAGGTCTCGCCTCCGGGACAGACGAGAATCGTCAATGTGTCCAGTCATGCGCATAACTTATCCCCGATCCGCTTCCACGATTATAACATGGAGAACAAGGAACTCCCCATGGAAGAGCGACATACCGTGCCTATACCGCCTGCCTTCGTGAAGCCTTCGGCGGATGGGTATCTCTCCATCATAGCTTATGCGCAGAGCAAGACGGCGAATGTGCTGTTTACGAAGTACTTCCATGATCGTGCGGGTCATACGGGTATCATGGCGTATGCCCTTAACCCTGGTGGTGAGTACATTCACAACCACCAACAGAATTCAGTAAACTAACGAGGATGCGATAATAGGTGTAATCAGTAATCTTGGACGGAATAAAGAGGGACAAGACGAGGAAATCGCCAAGACCATCATCGCGACGGCGCCGTACTGGAAGAATAGCGATGAGGGCGGTTCGACGTCTGTCGTTGCTGCTTTGGATCCGGCGCTTGATTGTAAGTGATTTCTCTTACTCCTACCGAGTCAGATACTTACCCGTTTCTAGCTTCAGCTGAATTCTACCTCGCGGACTGCCAGTTCCATCCGTGCGCACAACATGCGAAGGACCCGGATGTGTGTGAGAGACTGTGGGCGTTGAGCGAGGAGTTGACTGGAGGGAAATTTATTGTTGATTAATCCGTAAAACCCACGAATCAGAATCACGATAGTATTGTCTTGCGCCGTTGAAGAATTGCAATTGGGAGGAATATCTTCATTGTCTCCGTATTCACCCGATAACACGGAAAGTCACTGATGTGCCACTCATGGACAAGTAATGGTGAATGATGTCTAGGAATGATGTTCTAGATAAGTGTGCCCGCGCCGGCCAGCGCGCGTAGAAATGCACTTTACGAATTAATGAGTCTATGCCAGATTTGTGATACCTAGCGTCTTACATCTGTGTAAAAGTTCCCGATTTGCACTAGCCGTGTCGCTGTTTTTACGCCTGTATGCCGTAATCCGCACCTAGCGATGATAGCATCAGCCAGCACATGCTCCGACAATGCACTAGGGTAATCCGTAGGTATTCCGTACCAGCAGCAGCCGCAACGGCAGGAGCGACCCCAAGGCTTCATCTCGGCAATAAGGTGGAGCCGTGCCGCCGCATCTGTCGAGTAACACCTTCCGATCATCCAGCATTCTCACTTCGTCTTTCCACAATAATACATAGCCGTATCTCCCCGGACCAGACCAGACCCGTCACCGTCAATCCCGCCGGTCAATACATTGTCTGCACACTGCACTGGAGCCTCTCATGCAAAGCGAAAGCGCTTTCATTCACACGTTCTCGCATCATTGACCTATCCGAACGCGTCCTCATGTGACTGTCCGTTGACTGCACTCGACTTGGCCCGATTCGATTTTGACCTGCTGCTGGCCCTCCTCTCGACCTCCCACTTCCCACCTCACACCTTTACACCCTCACACCCTCACACACATGATCCCGACGTGCGGAAGAAGCGCCATGAGCCGTGGCTATTGAACCCGCAACTCACCCTTACCTTCGTCTTGCGGGCTTACCCAGCCTCGGACTAACCTACATCCGCCACCTTCCCCACGATGCCGACCCTCCAAATCACCCCCGACGCCCCCGACCTGCTCCAGAATGTCGCCGATACGCTTGCGAAGTCACGGAAGATTGTTATCATCACCGGCGCTGGCATCAGCACAAACTCCGGCATACCTGTACGAGCGACCATTTTATATCGTTTCTTATGTTCTGTGAATCTTTGGTTGCTGATCTACTGATCACAGGACTTCCGTTCGGAAAACGGCCTATATACTCTTATTCAAGACCAATTCGATCGCGCCGAAGCCAATCTGAAGAAAGGCGATCACACTGATCACGACAATGCCGCCGCCGCGACCTTCGAGCTTAGCGAACGACCCCTAAAGCGGAGACGCATGTCTGGACCCGACAACGCTGGCTCGTCTTCAGCCGCATCGCCTTCTAAACCCTCCGATTGTCGAAGCAAGCCTACCCAGAGCCCAGCCGAGTCTCAAGCAAAAGCCACGACAGCAACAGACCCTGTTGCTTCTACAACCCCGCCGAATGCGCCGGAACAGCAGACACAACCAGATCCAGCCCAAGCGGTGGCGCCTTCCGATTCCTCTCGGCGATTAACGCGATCCCAAGCGACCAACCTGCGACCCAATATCCCTAGGGATTCGACACAACTCTCGGCTGATTCATCGACGAGCCAAGACTCAAGTCTTTCAGATCAGCCGTGTGAAACCTGCCCGACAGATCATTCGGCCGTTGGAGACGAATCCTATCCAATCAGCTCATGTACACGCGATAAGACGCCGGACAGGGCTGCGGCCTATGTCACAACCTCGTCGCCCCTCTCATCGCCACCGCCTCTGTTTGATTCGTACGAGCATACAGGGTCCTCCACCGATACTAGTCCGCATGAAGATTCTGACTGCTCCGACTTGTCTGAATCTGACGATACCCAACAGTCCCAAGATTTCATCACTTCACAAGTCGCCAATTCTAATCTCCGAAATCTAAAGGGGCGCGATTTGTTCGACTGCAATATATGGGCCGATCCTTTGAAGACTTCTGTGTTCTATCGCTTTATCACCTCCTTGAGACAGAGAGTCAAGGATATCCAGCCGACTGTAACACACAAGTTCATCGCACAGATGCGAGATGTCGGGAAACTCGCTCGTGTATACACACAGAACATTGACGAAATAGAAAAGAAGATCGGCTTGTCGACCGACCTAAAACACGGAGTTGGAAACAAGAAGCGGAAAGCGGCAAAGTTGTCGACCGAGGTCACGGAGAAAGAGGAGCCTACGGAGTCGCCTGACGACGTAGATGTCGCCGGAGCCGTGGACGCCGCTAACAACAATGGAGATACGCCGCAGTCTAAACCTCGCCCGCAGAACAGTCCCAGCAAGGGTGTGGAGTGTGTCTTCTTGCATGGGTCGTTGCATGCTCTTCGTTGCTTTGCATGCGGCAAACTGTCTGATTGGGATGAAGAGGATCGTGAGTCACGTACGCTATGTGGCGAACAACCAGAGTGTCCTCACTGTGCCGGAGCAACCGCCGCTCGTCTGGAGAAGGGAAAGCGAGCCCTTAGTATTGGCAAGCTACGCCCGGATATTGTTCTATACGGCGAGGAACATCCACAGTCAGATCTGATATCACCCATAGTGCAACACGATCTGGCAGCTGGTCCGGATCTATTGTTGGTACTCGGAACGAGTTTACGCGTACACGGGTTGAAAGTCATGGTGAAGGAGTTTGCTAAAGCCGTCCATACGAAGGGCGGCAAGGTCATCTTCATCAACTTCTCGAAGCCCTCCGAAAGCGCTTGGGGAGATGTTCTCGACTACTGGATCGAATGGGACTGCGACGCCTGGGTCGAGGACTTGAAGGCTCGCAAGCCTCTGCTCTGGCTCTCGCCTGATCAGCGACAGGCGCTTGACAAGCAGAAGCGTGAGACGTTGGCCGAGAAGAAGAGAGAAACATTGAAGAAACGCGAAATGATCAACGAAAAGAAGCGGGAGTTGATCAACGAGAAGAAACGCGAAGGCCTTCAGGAGAAGAAACAAGACAGTACGGGAGATGCCAAAGTCAAGCCACCAACGGAGCCGAGCAAGCCGCGGCCACCGCCGAAGAATCCAGTGGCCATGCGAAACGACTACCAGTGCGGCGCATATGTTATGTGGGATATCCAGCAAGCGCTTGCCAAGATTGGCAATCGCCCTTTTGATCCCTACGGACATGCACTGCCAGCCCCTGCCGCCGCTGCTCCCCCTCCCACTACTTCTCTTCCTCCTCCGGTCCAGTCTCTCAATGTCAATGCCAACTCTACCGTCCCCAGCGAGACTGCTGTTGGACCGCAGCAGGAAGCCCCGGCTAAGAAGAAGCGGGTCAGAAAACCGCGTCCGAAGAAGTCGGAACAGGAGCAGAAGATCCAGAGTCAACCGGATCAGCCCTCTCAGCCCGGTACTTCTACTGTCGGCGAGAGTGACTCTACGCCCACTGGAACCAAGCGTCCGTTTGCGAGT
The DNA here is from genome assembly GCA_028637775.1 of Xylariaceae sp. X167. Classification (NCBI taxonomy): domain Eukaryota; kingdom Fungi; phylum Ascomycota; class Sordariomycetes; order Xylariales; family Xylariaceae; species Xylariaceae sp. X167. The sequence goes on from JAJFDK010000163.1 coordinate 19,436, forward strand.
ATCTTGGCTGCTAGCGATGCGGTTAGTCCAGCGGTCGCCGATTCTTCAGTTCCCGATCTGTCTACTTTATCAGTGCAAGATGATAAGCCGCCAGCCCCGAAAAGAAGGGCAAGGAAGTCTGCACCAGCCAAATCTGCGCCGGCCAAATCCACTCCTAACGTGGATGCAAACAAGCCAGACAAGAAATCGGACACAGACAAGGCAGAAAAGAAACCGGAAACTAAGAGGAAACGCCGTGAAAAGAATGCGAATAAAGATCAGCATCCACACGCCGTTCAAGTAGTTTCACGATCGAGGACGACCCCAGCGCCGACACATACTGCCACCGTGAACGGATATCCGACGACACCAGCGCATCTTGCTTTGATTCCTGAGTCACAGGACCCCTTTTCACGTCCTGTGCACACACCCGGGTACTTCGTGGCCCAAGCGAATTCCAGCGAGACGAGGAGACAGAGTTCGACCTTGTCAGCGACGCAGTCCTACCTGTTGCCGCCGCCGCCTTTCTCCACGCACCAGCCCGGCCGGGTACCAGATACCCAGGGGTCTACACAGGGGCCGGATCTCCCGCCCATTCACGCGCGGGAGCATTGGATGGGTTCACCAACAATTACCCCAATGGAGATCACTCCACAGGTCGGGCCCACGAGTCCTCTCGTGGAGATGTCGCCGCCGAATCCGAGCAATCACCCGCCGTATTCGTATGCGTGGTATCACGCCACGCAGCCCATCTACAGCGGCCCACTTACGGGCATATCGCGTCCTGGAAATCACCAGGTGCCTCAGTGGCGTCGGTCGTCGAACGACGACAACACGCCGAGCCCCTCGGACCAGTTACATATGGAAGCTGCCAACCGGTATTGGCGGCTGAGAGGGAGAACATAGATTAGGTAGAAGAGAAAGATAGATTGAGGGGGTTCAGCATTGCATTCGATTGATAGCAGCGGCGCTTTGTTATGTGATACCCGGGATTGCTAGCAGATGATATGGTTTATCATGAGAGATGAGTGGATGAGGTTGTTGTTGCTGTCGGTGTTGCTGCCGGGTTGCTCGCATGTAGCTCCCTTTATAGCGCTATTAGAGATATCTTTCTTGCATCCCTTTGTTTGAGTCTTTACTTTTGACGATTATGAGAGTTGACTAACAGGTAATAGGGGTCACTACGATTCATACCATTATTATCACATATCACATCGATTGTGGTCTCTCCTGACAGAGTCACGTATATATTTGGCAGAAAGCTAACAAAGTTGCAGAACTGAAATCAAACAAATATATCAACGACAAACAAATTGAAAACCCATCAAACCAAATCAACCAGATACTCTACAAACACAACAACCTCTTACTGGTCTTTCCTCAACCTCTTCCTCTTCTCCTCTTCTTCCGCATCACTCTCATAATCAGGAAGGTCACTCAAACTATCCCCACCATTCCGCCACCTCGCCGTAGTCGTATACTGAACCTGTTGCGGAACCTGGGGTGCCTGCGGTGGATCCCCAATGGTCTGCACGACCGGAGTCTGCGCTTCAACGACGGATCCCACGATCGACAGTTTCCGAAGATGCGTATTCACCTCGGACGTCCGCACGATGTCCATCTCGGTGGGTAACGTGATGTTCATTTGTGCCTTGTTATCTTCGAGAGCGAGGCCGTCGCGCAAACCGAAGATGAAGACGTCCTGGGCGCCTTGTGTTAGGGATATTAGGTCCGGACTCGTCAGGAAGGTCGTGTGGTGGGGGTGGAAACCGGAGATTTGATTGACGACGTTCGTGAGGCGGTGCACTTGGTCCCGGATCGTGGAGGGGCGGTGTTGGATGGGGTTCCGGAGACGGAGGGTCGGCATGGATTGCGGGGTGCGGAGGACTCGTCGGCGGAGGGGTCTGGGTGGTGGGGGCTCGATTATGTCGGAGTCTGCTTCTGGGACGGTCGCGGCGAATCCTGCCGCTGGGTTTTGGGGTTGGTTGCTGCTTAGGTTCTTGAGGAAGGTGAGGGCGGCTGTTAGGTCGTCGTCGCCTGTGTCTACGCGTAAAGGGTTCAGACCGTGGTCTGGGGCGCTGAGGAAATTATCCGGTCGATGGACGTAGTAGATGTAATCGTCGATGACCTTGCGCACGTCCGGATGGATGCGACGATACTCGCGAACAGCCATGCGATGGTATTGTTCGGAAACGCGCTTCCAGTCGCCAGACGGGATCCGTTTGAACCCCTTCTTCCAGGTGCTATCGGCCGGGTCGATCTGGCTATTCTGCGCGATCTTGAGGATCAGGAACTCGTATTGCTTGATACTGTCGTGGAACCGCTCACGCCATTGATCCCATCGCTTCTGCATCTCGCTTTGCATGGCGACGCGATTCGAATCGTGGATCTTGTCGATGAAGGCCATGATGTCGCGTGCGTGCGCCTGGTACTCTTTCATACGCAGATACGTCAGTCCCACGGGTCCAGGCTCGCCTGTCCTGGCATCGAAGAGGAAATACACCTCATCCCCATCCCGGACCGAAAGCAAGTTAAAAACCAATCTCTCCATACTCCCGATGTCTCTTTGCATAGCACTATGGATATCCACCAACGCCCGCATCAGCGTGCCCCCGCGCCGAAACATCGTTTCGAATTGAACCTCTAATTCCCCTTGCCACTCCCCCATCCCCATGACGGCATCCCCAGGCCTCCGTGCCCGAACATACGCATCGTAGGACCCGCCCTCGTCCTCCGACGCCGTGAATAAATCCTCGGCGTCCTTCAACACACCCCTCCTCGCCTCCGCCACACATGTGTACAGGGAATCGTACACACCCATTCCCCAAACCTGATATTCCTGCGCGAAAGTACGCGCAGCGTGGTCGCGATGCCATTTCTCCCAACGTAGGGCGCGGAGATATGTAGAGAGGATATGGTGTTTTGAGTGTGAGAGGAGTTTGCAGACGTTATCGCAGAAACGCCATACGGACTCGCCGAGTCTCGATCTGGAGGCGTCGAAGTGGGCAGGGAGGGTCCGTGAAAGGACTTTTTGGATGTGGGCGTCTGGCATCATTTTAAGGGCGGTGGGGCCGTAGAGGGGGATGTCGGAGGTCCAGAAGGAGGATTGGAAGACTTTTGCGAGGAAGAGGAGGGGGAGGGGGCGGTGGGGGGTTGATATTGGGGGGGTTGTGGTGGTTGTTATTGGGGTTGTGGTGCGACGGATGTGGATGTCTGGGTAGGGCTTTGCGATTACGAAGAGAGGCGCGTTGGCGGCGTGGTGGTAGGGGTATGTTGTGTCTGCGCGGGAGGAGATGCTGTGGATGGATAGGAGGGCTTGGCCCCAGAGGGAGACCTCGGTGTCTAGGCCGAGTTCGGGGGTGGTGTGGGTTGTGAACGTGGGTTCGGCGGTGTGTTGGTTGTAGGGGCCGAGGATGGCGGTGCGGGTCTCGGCGAGGAGACGGGTTATTTCGGGGGTGTACTGGGAGGGTTAGAGGGGTGGATAGGGGGGATGGAGGTACGCACTTTGTTACGGGTGGAGGTGGCGGTTGTTAGGATTGTTCGCTGGGCGGATGCTATTGCGTGCTGAGAGGGTCAGGGGTTAGCGCCGGTATCAATACGGGAGGTCCGAAAGGGGGGAACATGGGAATCGCATACAGCTAACTCGTGAATCAGGGTATTCGCAATAACGAAAAGACACGCCATCTTCTCGCTCTTGGTATACTGCGGCACGAGCAACGGGTATATGATCTCAGCCGGTATATCAAGATCAATCAGATCCGGCCCAGATCTCGAGCGCGGATTCGTATGCGCACGCGTATTCAACCGACCGTGCGTCCCGATGCCCCACGCTTCCATATACGGCGTCGCCTGTCCGGCGTGCATGTCTGCGCCGGAAGTGATACACACGCGCAGACGCTCGGCCAGAACAAGGTTCACGTTGTCCTTCCAGTTGAATTTGTGCCGCTCTTCGAGTTCGCGGAGGGAGGGGTAGGTTTTGGAGAGGTCGATGTCTTTTTCGAGGACGTAGCGCGTGTGGATGGGGGGGTTGTTTTGGTTCGTGAAGTTTTCGGCGGCGGTGACGGGTTGCCGGGTGAGCATGTTGTAGATTGCGTCGAGTTGGGGTGGGTTGGCGCGTGAGAGGATTTGGGAGGCCAGGCGGGCGGCGGGTTGGATTGCGTGCCAGAGGGTGTCGTTGGTTTTCTTGACTGTGTTAGTCTCGTCTCTCAGATCTACAGTTTTTTGAGGTGAGTTGAACATACCGCATTCCATGATGCCTTGACACCGTCGACCGTGTAGAACCTCTCTCCACGCTGATGCCACTTATTCCGATCGAAAAACCTGTAGATTTCGCATCAGTATATCCCCTAGACATCAATCAACAGCTCACATACGCATGAATATCATTATCCAACTCAATCTCAAAATCATCATCCAACACATGAATCTGATCCTGAATCAACTCATCCGTCGTCAACCCGCCCAGCATCATACGCTGATAATCCTGATCCAACAACGCAACATTCAAAAACCGCTTATGCGCCTTCATGATGTTCGGATTCTGCTGCCGTAACTCCGACACCATCTCGTCGAGACTCATCCCCTTTTCCTCGGCTGCTTGTCGCACTTCTTCGAGAAAATCCTCGTTTGAGAGGAGGCCGGACTCGGCTAGGACTTTGTCTACTACCCCCGGCACGATCTCCTCACCCGGTGGTGGTACTCGGTTGATCTTCCGGTAGATCTCACTGCTTAGTTCTACCGCGCGTTGTCGCTGCTCCTCGTTTAGCTGATGCGCCTGATGTCGGGTATCAACGATCGAATTCCGCGTCTTCGACCACGACGGACTCATTCGACTGCGGCCGTCGACTCGTCCCTCGGCAATACCGAAGCGCAGGGCGTAATCTGTTGGATTCCGTACGTTATCCTCTGGACGTAGCGCCGGACGTAGATTATAGAACGCGTCATGCGTGCTGTTGGTCTGGTCGGGGATGGTACCCCGTGGAGGTCTGCCATCGGTGTAATCAGGCGCTGTCCAGGGCGGGACGTATCGTTCGTCTGATCCGGAACTGGGATTCTTCCGTAGAGTCAGGGAGGAGATGACTGCGCTGCGACTAGTATTTGGACGAAGGGCAGACGTTGACGCAGTCGCGGGACGAGGACTTGGAGCAGAAGTACCGTCCGGAGGTGTCGATTCTTTGGTCTTGTCGCGCAGGGTATCGATTAGGGCTGTTGCCATGGGTAGGAAGTCGTAGCCTGTGTCTGTCCAGATTTCGTTGTTGTCGATCCATTGCTTTGCGTCCTGCTGGTCGAGTTCGTGTTGGTGCGTGCGGGCTGCGGCTTGGGCGGTTGCTAGGGTTTGGGGGTCGTGGAGCGGAGCTGGGTCTTGGGTGGAGGCCATTTTGGGAGCTGTGTTGGATATTGGTTGTTGGGTTTGGGATGTGATTACGGTGTGTCCAGTATGCACAGGGAACTCGGGAGTGATAGGGAGAGAGTTGACGATCTATAGCTGCACTCGAGTAGAGAGTGCTGAAAAGACGGACATGCACACAAAGCTTCATCTCGTAAGTTGAAGTTCACTCGACTGTTTTCGGAAGACGGTTTGAGATGGTGACAAAGAGCGGTACTTTGAGCACAGTTAACGTGTTGAAGTCGATGGACTGGGGCAGTGAGGATTGTACGAATGAGTTGCATGTCACGATGGATGGTAGAATTAGAGGGGGGATTGATATTGGTTAGTAGATATAATTGATTGAGTTGATCCGTTCCTACTATCTTAGGATACTTGGTGTTGACTGTTTACACAGCTGCCTGAGAGATCTCGTCGAGACATAGGGTGATCGGTCGTTCTTTGTTCTCGCCATGCTCGACTTCGAACTAGTGGGCAAAGCTAGGTCTTCTTCGAACTGAAGATGGGTAGAGATGTCATATTTTCATAGTTGATAACAAGTAAATTCCGCGTTACGAAAAGAACAGCACTTAACCCGGGCGTGATGGTAACTTGAAGGCCGACCCCTTAACGCGCTCTGTCGAACTTGAAGCGACTACCCGTGTGAAGATTCGTTCAGTACATTTCTAGCTGGGACTTCCAGCTTCTTTCTTCCGCTCAAATCTCAATCCCACCATTTCTATCCGGTATGTTGGGTATCTTTGCTCTGAGGTGAGCCCTTTCGAGATCTTGAACTCAGGGGCCACGACATGGAGACTAGAGACCGGATCGCGTTGTGAGATTCCACGGATTACCTCCAGTCAGCACCCAAACGCATCTTTACGCTCGTCTGAACCTCGTTTCTTGCCGCCATATGTATTCGCATTTCGCCAGAGTCGGTTGTTCGTATCCTGACCGATACACGGTTGTTGGACCTTGACGTTCAGGGGTTTCATCACCGGACCATCACTGCAGACATGGTAAACAAGCAACGTCGTGTTAAATGTTTGACTCCACGTTCATAACATTGAATTCGCTCTGAGTACTTTGTAGATCACACCGTTTCCATGGTAACGAATTTCTGTATAGCTACTCGAACACTGTATACCGAACTCTGTCTGGCAACGGTGCTTCCCTGCCAGATAAACAACAGGGAAGCAGAGTAAACAAACATTGAGCCACGTCATCAGTGATATGTTTCTTGTCGTAAGCATTTCTTATGCTTTGAGTTCATCTGCTGTTTGCATAGTAACGATCGTACATATTCACATGCTTGTTTGAGGGACGTTGAATCCGGCAAGTCAGGAATACACCAGCCGGACGGCGAGATTTATAGTTGCAGTAGGCAGCATCAACTCACCGAGTTAATAGTCAGGGGGAAGTGACTCAGATCTCGCCCTGGATCATGCTAAAGCGTTAGTTAGTTAGTTAAATAGTTAAGAGATGGCGGAAGTCTAAACGGCAACATTCTCTCTCCTTCTCGAACCACATCTGATCACGAATTTAGCACGTGGACCAAGATCTGATCTCAGATGGAGGATCGGCGCTCCTCTTGGTATTCCGGGTGAGGATTCGTGGGGATAACATTTTCGAATCCTCAGTCACAAATGACATGTATGCACGAGTTATTATGATTCTGAAATGATGCGAAAAATCAAGTCTTGAACTCCACTGCACGAATGGAGGGAAGACGCTGACCTTACGGAATACGATACGCAGAGAATTGGTAGGTGACATTGTCTCACTGGCGCTGACGGCAGAAGACAGACGACAGCGGCAAGGGCCTGAGATCCACGGTCCGTGGCTGGTGTGTGGCACAAACAAAGGTGACGTGGTAAAGCGCTCCAGCTGCATGCGGTACGACGACGCAATGATGGACGAATCGAGACGTACCGAGTACAAGAGTGGAAGACAGCGTGACTCCGGCTTGTGTGTTTGATACGCTGTTTTAAATGTATCTTGAGACAAAGCTTGTGTACATTCGAAGGTGCCCAGGTATCGGCACTCAGGCACCTCGGCACTTGTAAGTTGAGGTGCACATGTTGATTATCGATAAGAAGGGCACCAACATCAACGGCGGGGTGGCCAAACGACGAGTAAGGTGTGACTGGAAGTTGTTAGATTTGCTAAAGGAAGGGCAGAAAATATAAATTCAGGTCGGAACCTAAATATAGAACTGTTATTCATCAAAACTGCATTGAATGGAAGATAAACACCCGACGTGCAGAGTCGGTGATGCCGTTTTTTCGCGAGCCTTGGGTGATGGACGGTGATGTTGCAGTTCTCAGTTGGGTGGTAAGCCGAAGCGGTCTCACCGCTTGCATTTGGGGCGTCCTTTGGCGTCCTTTGGGGTCTTTCTTCCAGGCCTTGCCGTCCGCTGGCATGCCCAAATTCCAGTTGCCACCTCGCTGAATCTAACTTTTTCCTGTGGCGGGTGTCCACAGCGGGCTTCCGGTGGGTCCGACCTGACACGCTAGCCTTACCCTACGAAGAAAACGAGGAACGGTGATTCGCTGCAGAGCCCCACCGCACCCCACAGCCCCCGTCATCCCACCAGAATCAAGGTTCTTATCTCGAAGACTCCCGGCTTATCGGTGCACGGAGCGGCCTTGTTTGGCCGTGCAGGCGGAAAGGGAAGAAGTGCAAAAAAAATTCTAGGAGGTCCGTCCACTGTCAGAAAATAAATTTTAGCCCACCCCTCTTGCCCCGGGCCCTTCCTTAATCCTCTCCCACTCTCTCCCCTCAACCATCTTTTTTTTTTCTCTCTTCCATCTTCTCACCCACTCTCTATTGTGTGTCTCGCCATCTTCTGGAAGATTGTCCCGACACCTAGGCAGAACAGGTTCTATTGTCTGACTCCTCCCGTCAGCAATTCCAATCTGTTCCCTTCGTTCTTTCCTCGTTTTTTCCCGTGTCAACGCCAGTAGTTGATCTCGACCGGTCGGATTAAACGATTCCCTGCGGATAGATTCCCTCTAGACCGCCACCTTCTCTCACGATACCCTTTCCCGACCCTACATTTCTATCCGTCTAGAGACGACATCATCCAAAATGGCCACCAAGGTTCTTGAGGAGCTCATGCAGAAGCTCACCATCTCCAAGGATGCTGCTGCTACCAAGGAGGCTTCCGTCGCCATCGCCACCTTCATCAACGGTTCTATCGAGGAGAAGGACGCTCCCGTCAAGTAAGCTACTTGCCTTTGTTGTTGTCATTCCTTCCCCACGAGCCGATTCCATTTCGCACCTCATCGTCGTTCGTCGGCCTGTCTCTGCACACGCATGCCTCGCGCGTTCGATTTCCTTTCACCGCCCTGTCTTGTCGAGTCCTATTCCCGCACATGCATTCGGAAATAATCAACACATCACTGCCAACCAGTCCACCGATACTACATGATTTCCACCCATGATACACATGCACAAATAACACAATTTCAATCCACTTCACTCAATCGTGTCGTTGCTAACATTTCTCCAATAGGGCTGTTGAGGCTCTTGAGAAGCAGCTGAGCAACAAGAAGGACGCTACCCTCCGCGAGAAGGCCTGCGCTGCCATCCAGGCCATCGCTCAGCACTCTGAGATCGCCGCCTCTGTTGAGCCCTACCTTATTGTCCTCCTCCCCCTCGTCCTGGCCGCCGTTGGTGACAAGATCACCGCTGTCAAGAATGCTGCCACCGCTGCCGTCCTTGCCATCGTTGAGGCCATCAACCCCAACTCCATCAAGGCCGCCCTCCCTCACATTACCAACTCCATCTTGACCGCCCAGAAGTGGCCGGAAAAGATGGCCGCCCTTGAGGCCATTGAGACTTTCGTCCGCACCGCCCCTGCTCAGCTCGCTTTCCGCGTCCCTGAGTTGATTCCTGTCATCTCCGAGTCCATGTGGGACACCAAGAAGGAGGTCAAGGACCGTGCCTACAAGACGATGGAGAAGATCTGCGAGTTGATTGTCAACCGTGATATTGAGCGTTTCATTCCCGAGCTCATTAAGTGTATCGCCAAGCCCGAGAACGTCCCCGAGACCGTTCACTTGCTCGGTGCCACCACTTTCGTCACTGAGGTCCACGAGCCCACCCTCGCCCTCATGGTTCCCCTGCTTGACCGTGGTCTTGCCGAGCGTGAGACCGCTATCAAGCGTAAGTCCGCTGTCATTGTTGACAACATGTGCAAGCTCGTCGACGACCCCAACATCGTTGCTCCTTTCTTGCCCAAGATGATGCCTGGTCTCACCAAGAACTTCGAGACTCTGGCCGACCCTGAAGCCCGTGAGAAGACCAAGCAGGCTTTGGACACTTTGATCCGCGTTGGTGACATCAAGGACGGCAAGATCCCCGAGGTTCGCCACGACGGTGACATCGACACCGTCGTTGCCCACCTCAAGGCTGTTGTCCCTGCCAAGTACTCTGCTGCCGTTGAGAAGCTTGGTGCCATCGTCCAGTACATTGGTGCTATCGGTGGTCAGCTCGTCGACGAGAAGGACGTTGAGTCTGCTACCTGGACTGCTGCTGTCAAGCCTTTCGTTGTCGTTCTCGTTGGTGAGTCCGAGGCTCAGGCCGTTGTTGACGCTCTTCGCAAGCGTGCTTCCCCCGGTATGGAGGAGGATGCTGCTGCTGAGGACGACGATGACGATGGAGAGGATCTTTGCAACTGCACTTTCTCTCTTGCCTACGGTGCCAAGATTCTTCTGAACCAGACTCACCTCCGCCTCAAGCGCGGTCGCCGTTACGGTCTTTGCGGTCCCAACGGTTCCGGAAAGTCCACCCTCATGCGCGCTATCAACAACGAGCAGGTTGAGGGTTTCCCCAAGCAGAGCGAAGTCAAGACTGTCTTCGTTGAGCACGACCTCGACTCCGCTGACACTGAAATGACCACCATTGACTGGACCATGAAGAAGCTCGGTGAGGCTGGTGTTAACTCCACCAAGGACGAGGTTATTGCCCGTCTGATCGAGTTCGGCTTCACTGACGCCATGATTGCTGGTCTCATCACCGCTCTCTCTGGTGGTTGGAAGATGAAGCTGGCCCTGTGCCGTGCCGTCTTCGAGGCTCCCGATATCCTTCTTCTCGACGAGCCTACTAACCACTTGGACGTGAAGAACGTCAAGTGGCTCGAGGATTACCTCATCAACTCCCCCTGCACGTCCATCATTGTCTCCCACGACAGTGGCTTCTTGGACAACGTCACCCAGTACATTATCCACTACGAGCGCTTCAAGCTCCGCAGATACAAGGGTAACTTGAAGGAGTTCGTCCGCAAGAACCCCCACGCCAAGTCTTACTACGAGCTCGGCGAATCTGAGATCGAGTTCACCTTCCCCGAGCCCGGATTCCTCGAGGGTGTTAAGACCAAGGCCAAGGCCATTCTCCGTGCCACCAAGATGAGCTTCCAGTACCCTGGCACTCCCAAGCCCCAGATTTCGGACATTACTTTCCAATGTTCGCTCGGTTCCCGTATTGCTGTCATCGGTCCCAACGGTGCCGGCAAGTCTACCCTCATCAACGTTCTCACTGGTGAACTTATCCCCACCGCCGGTGAGATCTACCAGCACGAAAACATCCGTATCGCTTACATCAAGCAACACGCTTTCGCCCACATCGATAACCACTTGGACAAGACTCCCTCCGAGTACATCCAGTGGCGTTTCCAGACTGGTGAGGATCGTGAGACCATGGACCGTGCCAACAAGATCATCACCGAGGAGGATGAGAAGGCCATGGACAAGATCTTCAAGATCGATGGCACCCAGCGTCGCGTCATCGGCATCAGCTCGCGCAGAAAGTTCAAGAACAGCTACGAGTACGAATGTTCATTCGCTCTGGGTGAGAACATTGGCATGAAGAACGAGCGCTGGATCCCCATGATGACTGCTGACAACGCCTGGTTGCCGCGTAACGAGCTGCTCGCCTCTCACCAGAAGATGGTTGCCGAGGTTGATATGAAGGAGGCCCTTGCCTCTGGTCAGTTCCGCCCTCTGGTCCGTAAGGAGATTGAGGCCCACTGCGCCAACTTCGGTCTCGACGCCGAGTTGGTTTCTCACTCGCGCATGAAGGGTCTCTCTGGTGGTCAGCGTGTCAAGGTCGTCCTCGCTGCTTGCTCTTGGCAGCGTCCTCACTTGATCGTTCTCGATGAGCCTACTAACTACTTGGACCGTGACTCTCTCGGTGCCTTGTCCAAGGCTTTGAAGAAGTTCGAGGGTGGTGTCATCATCATTACCCACTCTGCCGAGTTCACCAAGGACTTGACTGAGGAAGTCTGGGCCGTCATGGACGGTAAGATGACTCCTTCCGGCCACAACTGGGTGCAGGGTCAGGGATCTGGTCCTCGTCTCAAGCAGGGTGAGGAGGATGAAGAGGAGAAGTTCGATGCTATGGGCAACAAGATTGTTACTACCAAGAAGAAGGCCAAGCTCACCAGCTCCGAGGCGCGCAAGAAGAAGAAGGGTAAGTCACTTGAATTCGAATACTATCACTATAACCATGACACCGGCTAACATATATATTACAGAGCGTATGGCCCGCCGGAAGCGCGGTGAGGAGGTCTTCTCTGACGAGGACGACTAAACGCGTCAAAAGGACAAGCCATAGACGCACGCAGCCTACTTTCTTACGACCTAATACGGAACGCGACATGATTTGATTTCCTTTTCATATGTGCAACGAGAGCAGAAAAAGGACGGTTTGCATGGTTTCGGACATGTTGTTTCTTTTCGCGGGATGGCGCGCGGTTTGGTGATAGAATACCACGTGCGGGGTTCCTAGTATAGCCGACAGGATGTACCGTCGTCTTGACTGGAGTTGGAGGCCCAGGCAAGACCGGATCGTGCGATACCGGATAAATGGTCAATAGACTACGATAGAGAGAGAGTGTGTGCGTTCGTCTGTGAAGTGATGATGTTTGTGGTCAACGTGTGTTGATCTAGTCATGTGCGGCAGGTTAGTTAGCTCTCTACAAATATTGAGCTCAGGTAATAATGCTTCCGTTGCTTGATTGACTTCATCTGTGATATTCGTATTCCGTGATGTCTTTACGTGCTCATTGAGAATTATATTCCGTTAGGTTAACCCCGTTTCCTTGTCATGTCCCGATCGCCGACGAACCTCGGACCAGAGTCTAACCGTTCTCCCCAACGCCTCCGGCTCCGATTCATACGGCTGTCCGTCCCCACGTGTTCTAGGAAGTACCATACACGTCCCGCGACGGTGTTCGGCCGGCAGGCATGCAGAGCTTCTGCACTGGGCGATGACTGAGTGATCTTGTCAGCGGGCACGTGTTTGTGTTGACTACGATCTTGCACAGATTACGGATTTACTCATGTTGGAAGAGGGCGTCGTGACTTTCGTTCAAGTGTAAGTGCAGGTTATGAATGGGATTGAGTTCTACTTCTGGTCGGGGATGCCTTCGATCGTCCTGTAGACTCTGATGTGTTCCGGCTATCATCTTGAGTATCCCTCTGAATATTTACGTGAAGTATCAATATGCTGGACCATTTATCCCGAGAATGGGATTAAGCTGGTTGAAGTGGTATTCATTCGAGGGTAGATTCTACGGTATATGATCCGATTCTCTACAAGTAATCCTCTATGATCCGTACTCTCAAGATTCAAACCAGTATCTATCTATCATCGCATACATTGCAAGCACTCCTCATGATCTCAAACCGACTCGCTTCTCTCACGATCGACTTCCGTCCCCTATATATCAGACACATCTCGAAACGAGCTGTAAACGATATAAATACCCCTACTATTCCCCTGTCGCATGTCTCGGAGATGTACACGCGGACCTCGGATTCAGGGACAGCAGAAGGTGTAACGACTCCTCTGCGTCGTGAATCAGGAGTCATGAATACCGGGATTAAACGAGGATGATCGATTGGCAGGTAGTGGCTGCCAGGGGTTCTCGTGGAACGTCGGGACTCGCCAACACCACTGGGATAGAGAGATAGAGAGGTAGTGAGGAAGGGAATGAATCCAGCTGGCCGTTACGACCGATACGCACAACCGAGGACACACGAGATGTTGTGTGATGTGAGATCGAAACCGAGGACACATCATCGCCAGCTCGCGTATTCATCCTTCGGTGTTTTGTAGCCTTATAGGAAGGGAATCACTGAGTGCCAGTACTAGATGCTGCTCGGTCCGTACAACAGTGATTCAGGTTCGTCGTACGTATTGTCGTGATACCCGGAGTCGCTATTCTAGTGCCGTGAGTTTACCTACGTCGTGAATATAAGTAGTCTATTAGTCCTGCTTTGTCAACCGATTACTCGAACTCCTTATAACCTCATCACCGTCGTCATGGTGACAAACCCATACCACTCAACACAAACAACACCAAATCTCACCTGTCCTCATGTCCCCCTCCGGACCCCCCTACGCCCTCCCCCACGCCCTCCCAGGCGGCACTCCCACCCCAATCCCAGACATCCCAATAAGCACCATCCTCCTAACAATCTACCTCTTCTTCGCAACAACAAACATGACCCTCCTCCAACTCAACCGTCGCCAAAACCACAAATTCCTTATATCAGGCGCCCTCTTCGGCTTCAGCATGTCGCGCATCATCACCTGCTCGCTCCGTATCGCGCTCGCCGTGCACGGGGGTAATGTCCCCCTCGCACTTGCTGCCGAGGTGTTTGTGAATGCGGGCGTGCTTGTGTTGTATGGTGTTAATTTACTCTTTGCCGTACGGTTGCTCAGGGCGAGACAGCCGCGGATTGGATGGTCGCCGCTTCTGAGGGGCGTTGTGAGGGGAATGTTTGGGGGCGTGGGTGTTGCGCTGGTGCTTGTTGTTTATGCGGTTGTGCAGGGGGCGTATACGGTGCGTCCGGGCCTGGGGAGGGTTTGTCGGGATATTCAGCTTGGGACGGCGACTTACCTGCTTGTTTTTACGGGGTTGCCGTTTGTGGGTTTGGGGGTGGTGTATGGATTGCCTCGGTCTAGTGAGGAAGAGGATTTTGGAAGGGGGAGTATGCGGGCGAAGAGTATTTTGTTAGCCTGCACGACGGCGTTGTGTGTTGTTATCGCGGGTTTTAAAACCGGGACGGCGTGGATGAGTCCGAGGGCGGTGGGGATGCCGGCGTGGTATCAGGGTAGGCCGGCGTTTTATGTGTTTTATTTTGGACTGGAGGTTGTTGTGCTTGCGGTTTTTACGGGGGGGAGGGTTGATAGGCGGTTTTGGGTTCCGGATGGGAGTTCGGGGGTAAGGGGGTATGGAGGGCGGAAGGGGGAGAGGGAGAGGGGGATGGGGGAGGTTTGATAGTAATTTGATGTGTTGATGATGGTGGTCAGGAGAATGGGTATTGCCGTGAATGACTTCGATGACGTGCGTGATATGCGTGAGTTCAGTTACGACGATGCGAATCGAATAAATTCAAAAGGGAGATAATTACAAATTCCTATATTCCAAACAAAACCATTAAACAGTCGTAATCCATAATCATTCGCTTTCGTCGTTGCCTGTCATGTCTATATCCCTGACATCTGTCGTAATGGTCTCGTTATACCCCTTCACTTGATCTTGTTTTCGTTCGTTTTGATCGTTTCTCGTCATGATGCTGTGATATTGTAGAGTGTTGAATCGTTGCGGGTGTTGTTTGTTCTTATAGACTCGTTCCCATCCTCCTATAACCGGCGATGCATTCGACTGTAGACCCGACGATCATCTACAGTCGACTCGCCATCCTGTTATCCGTGAATACTATCCAGTCGTCAGTCTCAACAGATCTTCAACTGACAATTGCAACTTACTCATCGCCAACCGTTCCGACTCCCAATCATCCACATTCGCAGCCTCCCATTCCGCCTGCAAATACTGCAGAATTGCCCAGACCTGATACACTTCCAACTCGTTCTCGCCGTCGACATCGTTATTCGGATCGAAATGTCCACTGCTCCATTCGCCATCATTCTGCCAGCTAAACCGCAGAACTCGCACCAGGAATCGCGTCGCATGACTATAACCCATTAATCACAGCCAACAACAGAAAATAAAAAACTCACTCCAAAACAGTCCACTCCCTCTTCCCAAACCCCTCAGCCGCATACTTCGGCAGACTAAACGCATCGACAGAAACACACCAATGATACAGATCCCCACACTCAACACTCTCCGGATGGAGTGTCTTCTCAAGGTAATCACGCCGAAACTCCCGGAAAAACGGCTTCACGAAGGGACTGTCGAGTAGACGACGCGCGTGGTGGCGTGTGCTGCTGTCGTAGTTGAGCCATTCGCTGAGTTGGTCGAAGCTTCGTTGGAGGGCTTGGGAGCGCTCGCGGGGGAGGGATTTGCGGGCCATTTTTTGGAAAGTCTTCGATTTGGAGTAATGATTTCGGCTTTCTCTCTTCGGTCTCTTGTTTAAGAGAGATGTGAAGAAGAGAACAGCCCCGGACAATAGATTGTGCAGACTTCGAGGCGAAGCAAGTCTCAGACTTTCTCGCTCAGTCCGCGGCCCGTCCGTCTGTCAAACAAGTGAAACTGCCCGTCCCTTGCTTCGACGGGCCAATTGGATGTAGTCTAAACGAGACAACCATGCACGCAGGCGAGGGACAGTTATCTTGGGATGACGGGGCCAATCAGTTTGGACGGAGATGATTGTCGTTGTCGTCGTCGAGGGTCCCGAGCCTCTGCGTCGGAGTGGGCGGACCAATCAATCATTTTGGGGGTGTTTGTTGTTTGTGATGTCGGGATTGATGGGCTTGAGATGGATTCTAAATAAAGATTATTGGCTTGATGGATGCTAAAAAAAGAAAAGAAAGAGAAATGTCGAGTGTGAGTGAGTGAAGAGAAGGGAGTGATGAAGGAAAAAAAAAGTAAAAAAAAAAGAATTCTCTCCTGAGGGTGACTCGAACACCCGACCTGTGGATCTCTAAGGCAATTTCAATTACAGTCCAACGCGCTACCAACTGTGCCATCAGGAGGGAAGACATTAGGCACTTAAAAAGTAGGGTTTATATACTACCGTCCATGCATGACGGGGCATTAGTCATGCTCTTCTCACCTTCATTCACTCATCATTCTCGCTTATTATCTTCATCTTCGTCAATTATTTCAATTAATAGAACAGATATACTCTACATACAATACAACACATCCTACCGTGCAGGACCAGCATGCATCTTCATCCCCATCCCCCGTACATCCTCAAGCGTCGCAACCGGCACTGCGTCCGTCAGACTATTACTCACTCCCTCAATCAAGCAACAATCGACTTACTCGCCGGCCGGATATAATTCGCAATAAACTGCGAAAACACATACGCCCGCTTATGCGTGATAACAAGCGTCTCACGCGACGTCGTCGTCGTCGTCGTCCGACTAGGTCGAGACTTCCGAAGCGTCCCCCTCCGTCCAAGCGTACTATTCGCAATCTTCCCCGCTAACGATTTCCGCTCCTTATGTTCATGTTCCGGTTTCTCGCTCTCCCTACCAGTCATCGTCGGAGGAGGACTATCCTTCGGCGGAACAGGCAGCACATTCCGTCGCGCACGCCGCACCGGATGAAATCCCCCCGTCGGCCAAAGCGACCGTGGAATCGAAACCCAAACCGTCGTCTCCCGGCGACGCGTATTCCGCACGAGGATCCCAGCCATGCTATTCCACATCTGCTCCCTGGCGACCGGGTCCTGCCCGATCGCTTGGGACAGGTAGGTCTGGAATTGCACCATTTGCTCTGTCTCGATTTCGATGGGATGGTCGCGTCTTCGTCTTGATTTCGCGCGGGCGCGGAGCAGTTGGGTGGAACTGCAACTGCTTTCTCCCCATGATTGCGTCGCTTCGAACTCGTGGACACTCCACATGGTGAATTTCCGCGAAAAATTCGGCGGGATGGCGATTGCTTTTCCTTTTCCTTTTACTTTGCTTGCGGTGTGGTACCAGAAGGGCTGTTTTTCTGCGGGCAGGGGCAGGGAGGTTGTTGCGAAGTCGACGGCGGCGTGGGTGGGGATGTAGGTTGTGTTTTCTGCTGGTGATGGGGAGGGGTCGAGGTTGATGATGCGCTCGGGTTGTTTGCCTTTGTCGAGTTTTGCGGGCTTGGGTTTGCGTGGGTGGAGCCATGATTTGAGGCGTTTGAGGGCGGAGCGGAGGGAGAGGGGTTTGGAGGGGAGGGGGCGGTTGGATAGGTCCATTGTTTTGGTGGATGGCTTCATTGTTGTTTGTGTTTGTCCATGGATCGCGAAGGCGCGATGAGGCGAGGGAATAGATCCGATTCTGGGGATCGAAGGGATGGTTTTTGATCCCGCGGTTTCCGGTTGGGAGTGTTGAGGGATATGGATCCAACGAGGGAGAGTGCGCCCTTCTTACTGATTGATATACCTTGGACGGACATACTGGCCTGAGTAAGGTTTGAGCGGAGCTGTTGAGGGTACTTCGGTAAGTGAAGGGTTGATGCTGAGGTTGAAGTATCGGGGTTGTTGGTATGCGCGCTGGAAGTTAAAGTTGCTGCTCCGAGGGCATCAGAGGATTTATCGGGAGGCTCGTATGCTTTGATGTTGAGTTAAGCTAAGGAGCTTGATATGTTGAACTTATCTCGACAGGATGATTCTACACTCGATTTCATAGATCCAAGTCGACTGGAGTCGAGTCCCGACTCACGCTGGCGTCAAGCAATCCATCACATCTACGAGGGGAATTCATCGCAAACAAAGACTCATCTCGACGATTGCTTATCGAGTCGATCTACAACTTACTAACGACCCTCCGTGCAGATGAAGGAGAATCGGCTAGATTCGGGACCCCTAGATGCAATCCCTTTCTCATCAGAGTCGGGATGGTAAGTTATTCAGCGACGTTGTTGTCTGATTTCGGGGGCATCTATCTGTGAAAGTATCTCGAAGGACTTGGAAGAAGGTAAGTAATATAGGAGAGCCGTTGATGTGAATGGACTGAGTAGACTGAACAGTTGGTATCGTAGTGAAGTGATAATACCAATGTTGATGCTGTCTACTCGGGCTCAATCGGATGAAATTAACGGCAGCTCGTTAAAGACAACGAGTTCTACGTAAAGCAATGCGATGAAATGGTCTGAAGATAGTACAACTCGAAGTCAGGAGTGAGTAAGGGCCCCGTACAGAACTAACTTGAATACACACCTCTTACAAAGACGCGATGATTGACTTACTACTTTTAACCAATACAACTCTAATAAGCAAGTCTCACGGAATAGAAATGCGAGTCACCTGAAACGAATCTGAATAAGTAAAAGGGGGAAGTCAAGTTGAAACCTGTAGCAGGAAGTCGGGATAATAGAGTATGTCGTAGTAAACGCCAGCTTACAAGGCCTCATCGGTTCACTACTAGGGGTTCGGTCTCATTCTCATGTCACGTATAGGACGACATGCCGTTTACAACTGACCTACTAAGCATGCAATCACAAATCATAAGTCAACAAAACCATCATAATTGACCACAGCCACCTCAATTCAACCACTATCACGCATCACGGGTATCAGCTCAGCTAAAGAAAAGCTCGACGCAGCAATGCTGATTCAACGAAGGCCATTCCTTCCCCCACAAACTCATCGAAGGAGAACTCGCACATAGTCATAATAGTGAGTGCTGCCATCAGTTCTTCCCAGAATCCTCCTTCAACGAAACGATACGGTTCAGCACGATCTTCTCATCCGTGCTGTCGACGGAGTCGACGGCCTGTTCACAACTAATCAGTACTGTAACCAAAAAAGGGTACCGTAAACAAAAAGGTATCATAACAAAAAAAAAGAAAGGAGTAAAAAACATACGAAATAAGCAACCCTCATCGCCTGAAACCGAACACTCTCCAACCCCCCCTTCCCCAACTCACTCTCACCCGCGGCCTCAGGCCAGGGAGCCCGAGCTTTAACCTCGTCAAAGCCCGACTCGACCATGGCATTCGGATAGACGACTTCGCTGTCGGGGTTAAGATCGTTCAGGAAGCCGCCCTCGGCATCGTCGGGCTTCTCGGATTTGAAGAGGGAGTTGTGGATGCGGACTTCGACGGCGCGGGAGCCTGCGGGGACCCATTGGATGAAGGTCTTGGGCTTTTTGGTTTCTTTGTCGAAGATGGCGCGGATGGAGGTTACGAGGCCCGTGCTGGCGTCTTTGGTGAAGGAGGTTGCTTTGATGGGGTATGGGGCTTGGAGGAGGCCGACGGTTTTGTTGGGGGCGAGACGGAAGTAGTCTTTGCTGTCGACCTGTTTGATGTAAGTATCATGTAGAATACATGGAGAAAGAAGGGTAGAGACTCACCTCACGGAAATCCGAACGGTCAATGTAGACGGTCGGCGTGAACTTGAGCTTGTGAGAGCCCATGGCCGGGTTCTTGGGCGAGAAAGGTACTTCGACCTCTACCTCCTCGGCATCCTCGATGATGACAGGAACCGGGTCCAGGACGAGCATCAATCTCGGGACGGTACGCTCGAGATATCTGCGGATGGTCTGCTCGAAACGAGCAATCTGGATGACACTGGGGGCGGTAGTGACACCGAGTTCGGAGACGAACTCGATGATGGCTCCGGGAGGGACACCACGGCGCTTGATACTGCATCATTGTCAGTAAGTAACTCTCACTTGAGAATTGATGGAGATACGTACCCGATCAAGGTGAATAACCTCGGGTCATCCCATCCTCTGACAATCTTCTCGTCGACCAATTTCATAATCTTCCTCTTCGAGAGGACGGTTCCCGTGATACTCTGCCATCATCACCCACGGTCAGCTCGGCCACGGCCCCAGGTTTCACAAAGGTCCACTCACTAGTCGACCATACTCGCGCTGCATGGGTTCGTAGACACCGACTGGAAGCGGTCAGCGGTGATATTCCGTCAGGGGAGTATAATAGGAGTCTTACGTGTCTTGTTAAGCCACTCGTAGCTGACTCGGCTCTGGATGAACTGTTGGGCTAGTTAGTACCGGAACCAGGACAATGAGGAAAAGAAATGGGCAGCCCACCTCAGTAGTGCACAGCGAGTGCGTGATAGACTCGAAGCTATCGCATAAGCAATGCGTGAAATCGTCTGTCACAGTCAGATCTATTAGTCCTTGCGCGGCCACGTGAGGTGCAAGCCATCCACGCCAAGCCAGTCGGGGATGCCGAGTCTAAGCCGAGTCGAGCGTGTGGCTTTTGACAGTTGACAGTGACAGTGACAGTGACGGTACAAGTAGAGACTCACAGGTCGGGTATATCCTCCATTTCGAGCCTGTGCGGTGGTGAGGCTTGTCGAGGACGCGGTCTGTGCTGCGTGTCAGTCCAGTCGGCACCGCGGAAGCTTCCAGGGCTGAGGTCCCTACATGCAGCGAGATCCCACATTTGACTATGCACGGTCAGTAGTCTCATTCCAGACGATAGAGAGAGGTCAGGTCGGCGACTCACGGGTTCCCGTCGGTTATGTCCTGCTTCATCCGCAGGAACGCTTCACGCGGCTTGTACTGCCCGTCCCGCATGCCCCTGAACTTGGCCAGGTTGGTCTCAACACTCTGCTCAGCGTGCTCGCAGCGGAATCTGTCGCCGTGGTCCTCGCCACCACGCTGGGCCTTGATCTCGTCGTCTAGTAGGGGTCTGTGAGTAGACGGGTCTTGTGACGTCAGAGGTGAAGAAACGCACCATTGCAATGGCAGACGTAGGCCTTTTCCTGTCCGATGAGTTTCTCGGCCAGGTCGTAGAGTTTCTGGAAGTTGTCGCTCGAGTAGGTGACCTGGTGGGGGGTGAAGCCCAACCAGCGGACCATTTCTGACCGTGTTAGTCGTCTCAGGGGCTTTATACGAATGTACGCGTTCGAACACGCGACGAATTGAGAAACCAAGACGAGATCATCACGCACCCTCAATAGCAACAAAGTACTTCTCGTCCTCGGCTTCGGGGTTCGTGTCGTCCATTCTCAGGTACGTCTTGCCCCCGTGGTACTTGGCAAAGCCGAAGTTGATGCAGATGGCCTTGGCGTGGCCGATGTGAAGGAATCCATTCTGTCAAGTCATCTCGTCAACACTGACTTCCGACTACCATATAAAGTGAAGGTGGTGGTTCTCACGGGCTCGGGAGGGAATCGCGTGACGACGGGCTTTACGGGACGCTCCTTGTAGACCTGTCGCAAACACAATCAATTAGCAAAATTAACAAAAAATTCCCATAAATCCAACTACACTATCCAATCCTTCTACGCGCTCATATCGTTTCTCAGGGGTAATGTCGTTACCTCATCAAGAAAGCCCTGCTTAAAGATAGCCTCCGGATCAATGACGGATTCCTCCTGTTTCGGCTTCGGTTTCGGAGCAGTTTGCTGTTTCGCGCCCTCCGTCGTGGCGGCTGCGGCCTTGGCCTTCTCGGTAGCTGCCTTTTTGGCGCGCTTTTGGGTGCGCTTCTTCAGCTCGTTCTTCGATACCATCTCGCCCGTGACATCGTCGAGCACCAGCTTGGCGGTGGCCTCTGCGACCGCGTCCGCCATTTTGAGTCTGTTTTCTGGTTGTATAGAGTATATGATCTTTTAGTATAAATCGAATGAGATATTGAGACCAGGTCTTATGGCACGGTGAGTCACAGCGTAATCAGAGCGTACCTAATCGACGACGAGATCGGGTATCGGATCGGATGCTATCTTTCACATGTATTTCGTACTCCCGTTTATTGGAGGGGCAACCGATCCGATATGCACAGCCACAACAGTCGCGAGATGGAGGGGTTATGACTGATATGATAAAATGTGGCGTTACATCGCGCGCTCGGGCTAGTGCGTGCTAGTATTTTCGTAGATGGTCCGTAAAATGAAGCGCCAGATCCCTCACGGTCATCGTCGGATCTTCGCTGGCTTAGCGGCGCATCACTTTATTTCCGCGCACATTTCCGTTTTTAGTCTGCACGCTATATCGATATCCCTGTAGACGGCACCTCGATAGATGCATAGATCTGGTGTTGTATTACGGGCATCATCACGAGTGAGGTCAGATGAATCTCTTCAAGACATCTTCAACAAAAGGTATCTCGCATTTACGCCCAAACCCATCAGATATACCACCCCCTTCTCTTCTCTTCTTACATACATGATCATTGTGTATCATCTATCCCTAACACCAGAACTTTCCTACCAGTGACATCCAAAACAAAGGTATCCATCCCATAGTATCCAAATCCAAGCCGGGCAGTGAGATGCCATATCTAATAACAACAGACGACGAAAAGAAGACGAATAAATAAAAAGAAAACAAATTCTTAACTGTTGCTTCATGTGAGAAACAAATGTAGGTATCTCTGATTGACGATTGACGGGCGTATGTTGCGCCCTTGCCTGCCTCCGTCTTCGCCTCCGCCTGACCTGACCCTGCCTGCCCTGCCACCCATCCCTTGCCTGTTCATCTACCATGATTGTGTCCCGTCTACCACACTCGCCGTGTACATGTGTTGTTGTTATGTTGTCGGTAGATCTCCCTCATAACCGGCGTCTTTTAAGCGCCGTATTCTATCCAAGGACCAGCAAAAAAAACCAGAAAACCACCCAAGATGAAAAAGAAGATAGGAGAAAATATATCGTTTTGTATTCTTTTCTGAGGCTGTTAAGGACGCAACGTCACAAACGCCTCTTGGCACTCGAACTCGCGCTTTATGCGCGTCATCTCGGCTTCTTCGTGGTCGTCCGCTTCGATGTGCCAGCGCTCCAGCAGCGTCAGCGTCTCGTAGTAGTTCTTTCCGGCGGGCCAGGCTTCGTGTTGGACTTTCATATCGAATTAGCATCTCATCATTTTTTAAGAATCATTTGTTTTGTTATAAGAATCATTTTCATAAGAATCATTTTTATAAAAGGGGAAAGACACTCACCATCAACAGCCTGCTTCAAATACTGTCTCGCAAGCCGATGATCGCTCGAGACCGTATTCTCCCGACATCTTGCCCGATTATGCCGTGCCAGCGCATACAGACACACGAATTGCAGGTATCGCGGCGGTTTATCCTTGGGCATCTGCGCGAGCATCTTGCGCGCCATGTGCGGGATTCTATCGTCCATCCACTTCGTCTTGTTGCCGAAGATGATGAGAAGATCTGCGCGTAGGTCCCAGGGGGCTTTGTTTTCGTCGGGACTGTACATTGTTGCTGTCGGGATCGCGTCGGCTTCCCAGAGGGTTTGGCTGAGGTAGTATCGGTGCTGGTAGGATCGGTCGACGGGGAGCATGTCCCAGGGTTGGATGAGCGTGTAGTCGAAGGGTGCCCCTTCGAAGCTGCCGTTGCTCTGCATTGAGGAGAACCGTCGACCCCATTGCATCATTTCGACGTTGTGCTCGACGCTGTGGTCGCGTGCGAGCTTGGCGAAGGCAGCGAGCACACGTCGGAGTTTCTCATCGACACCGCCGAGTTTCGCCGCGTAGTCGGACAGGAAACCCCAGAGTGATCGCTGGATGTTGATATCGGGGTACCGACTCGCCGTCGACAACAACTCATAAATAGCAAACTGAGCCGACGTCTTCAACACGCTATCGATCGACCCAAACGCCAACCGACAGAACGCACCCCCTTCCTTGATCTTCCCGATCGAAAATAACCAGCACCCGTGCGTCAGGTACTTCACCGACGCCATGGCCGCCCCGCGATGGTATCGCTCCAGATTCGCCGAGAAATCGGCATTCAGGCGCGGCGGCATGACGACGAGCGCACCGAGCGTCCAGGCCTGGTACGACTCCTGCAGCACAAAGGTATCCGGCGGCTCGATCCTGCGGTAGAGCATGGGCAGGAAGGCTTGCGGCGGGGTGCCGCAGCGCAGGGTCGAGGGTAAGTCGCCGGGGCGGGCGATGGTGAGCAGATCGGCGGGCTCCATGCCGGTGCGACGGATGTAGGCGTCGACGTCGATCTTGCGGCCGTTGCGGCGGAAGGTGCTCTCTTTGCCCATGGCGCGGCGGTAGCGCTCGAGGTAGAGGATGTTGGCGACGTCGGACTTGCGGTTGTTTTTGAAGAATTTCCATTTCGTGAGCTTGGTTTTGTACATTTTTGTTCTTTTTGCGGCCGGGGCCACCCCGGCTGTTTGTTAGTGATGGTGTCGTTTTTACTTATTTCTTCTTCTTACCAGAAGATAGTGGCGATTATTAGGAGGTAAGTAGAGATCACTCACGAGGCGTAGAACCCCCGCTTTTCCATGATGGCCATGACATCCTGTTGAGAGTCAGTTGATGTTCAGAGTCTCAGTTGAGAGAGTTGCTAGTTGCCGGGACAATAACAAGATAGAATTACGGAAATACAACTCACCTTTAACCGACAGTTATCCTGCAAATACAAGCGCGCAATCTCCGGCTTGATCGCCTCCCATGCCTCCGGACTATGAGGCTTCCGGCGCCGAGCCTGCGCCTGCGCCTGCGCCTTGACGGGTTCGGACTCCTCCGTCTCACACAACGACGGGTCATCATCATCACATGCTTCGGCATCGGCTTCGGCTTCGGGCTCGGGCTCGGGCTCCGTCAATTCAAACGACTCGCCCGCGTCCGACGGCTCACACGACTCCGAGGAGTCCCGCTCGACCTTGATGTCGGCGCAGTATGTCTCGGGCTCGGAGTACGCATACGGCAGCTCGCCGTCTGATACGGGGGACGGATAGGCCGCCTTGGTACTAAAGGCCATCATGGCGGGGATTTGTAGGCGGAGAAACGGGACAGGGAACAAGGGAAGAATAGTTCCGTGAACCCGGGCCGTGGACGGTTTATGCACCTCTTACCCTAGTTCGGCCACGGTTGAGTTGGTTGACTGGTGGACTGAGTGAGTACTACTGGTAAGTCTGGTTGTTGGACAAGAGGGCGGAAAGGCGGAATGGAGAACGCGGTGTGTGTAATGCTACGCCTTGGTTGTTGTACAGGATGGGATGTGGGATGGGAATGAGAGGGTGTGGTTATGGATGTGGGATGGATGGATGGATGGTACGGGGCAATGTCAAGGTAGGTGTCAAGATAGACGGACAGACAGACAGAATAGACAGATGGATGGATGGTAAGTAAGTAGGTAAGTAAGTATGACCTACGTCTGCCTTACGATACGTTCCTGGCGAGAAGCAGAGAGAGGGGGGCTTGGCCAGGTTTCCTTCCTAGTAGGGACTGAGACTGTGACGGCGGGATTGCGAAGAAGGGGCGAGACCAACGTGGTCTTTAGGGTAGGTAGGTAGGTAGGTAGTATTAATTGGTCTTTTTTTTTTAAAAAAAAAAATCGGCCGCGCGGGTGATGAATGCACGCAGAAGAAAGAGGGCCTAATACTGACTTGACTTGACTGCGTGCTTCCTATTGGTTTATCCCCACTGTTATTGGGTGGGAAAGGGGGCTTTTTTTTTTCTGTTCTGTTTCTCGATGCAGCGGAAGGGTCTCTTCGATCCAGGTGTCGTGTTTTTTCGTGTCTGCTGCTGGCTGTGTCTGTCTGTCTTTGGGAAATGGTCCTGCGGTACCTGGATTGTCTCCGTGGTCAACTGCAACGTAATGCAACGTTGTTCCTGCTGTTGATGCGGGTGGTGTTTTTGTGAGAAATGACGATGCCGACGATGACGGTGATGATGAGAATAACGTAACGGTCTTTTGGAAGAAAAGACAAACTGGCTAGTAATAGGTAGCGAATAAGCTGATCGAAACGCCGAACTGGGAGATCGCGCGTTTAAGGTAAAGTATTTGAATTGGGCTTGCAGGCAGACAAGACGCAATGGCCATCTCGCTCTCAATACTTGACTTAGCAATGATAATATAGGGACCATGACAAGTATTATACTATACATGCGCGATACATAATACGGTACATACATGCTACGGACTACCTGCTTTTCCCCGGCGGACGCGATGTAATGGGGATGGGGAGGATAGAAAAGATAGGATAGGATAAGATGGGGATGGGGGGGCCATGCCAGCCAAGAAAAACGCCCATGCTTGCCTGCTTACTGGGGGCAACTTGCTTTTTTCGTTTCGTTTCTTTCTCTCTTCTCGTCCCCCAGCAGCCACTTGAATTTTTTTTTTCTTTTCAGCCATGGCTTTGGCGAAGACCAATTACATTCTGGCTGGCCGGGGGTGGGAGGGGACGACTGGCGACTGGTTGCTTTCCATGTGGTACTGCTCCGTACACCCTCCTATCCTGGCTGGGACTGCAGGGCAGCTCGGTACGGGGACGGTTACGGAATAGGGAAGTAGATACATAACTTATTACGAGTAGGTACGGAGACGACTGCGGATAAAGCAGTAGCATAAGCCAGGACGGCATGTTTAATGTACAGACGAAGTCATCGTAGCGTCGGTGCTCGTACCAGCCAGACGTGCTGCGTGTGTAGTCGTAGCTACATAGGATCTAGTCTAGGTACCTAACCTGGGCTGTCTGCGAATCTGGGCATGACGATGATACCTAACCTACCTACATACAACATAGTGTGGGATGATCACGGAATGCTACTGTCGACAACCACACGTGGTGGGCTTGGCGGTCAGGTCAGCCCAGGAGAGGAATCGGGAGGTACGATTTCTTTTTCAAACCAGACTTTAATTCTTACTTCTTCTTCTTACCTACCTTGACTTAACATATTCGTTACCGTTTGTTACCCTTTCTTCTTCTGAGTTGCGGAATAGTTACCAGTTACCTCTGAACTGTCAACTGTTAACTGTAACTACCTAACTGTTGAGGTCAAGCTGACAACAGGGGAGTCAACCTTATCCCTACCTCGTACTTACTACCGGCAACGGCGCCAATTCTAGTGTATAGTTGCACACTAATTACAAGAAGCGGAGAGGCAGCGATCGAAATAGGCCTACCCATGTTGATGATCGACGGTACATAAGACTGGAGCTAAGACTAGGTAAAGAGCCAGACAGACATCCATGACATGGACGCAGACGATACGGACCGAGATGTTCGACTTGACTTGCCCCGTCGTGGCAGGCAGCCCGAAACTCTAGACTCAACGACTGTGCATTACAGACAGACTACGGGTTTCGGTATTCCGTCGGTAATCTGGATTGTTGTTGTCAGCTTCGAAACTGCTGATTACCCGCCAGCTAAACTGCAACTAACTACCGAAACTAACTATTTCGTAACTAACTCGCTCTCTTCTTTTTCTGCCGACGCTTATGCGGCGCAGGATTGTGTAATATCGACAGCGAGATAATACGGGATAATCCGTTCCAGGTCGTTGACGAAGAAATAAAGATATCAAACCAAAATCTGACGACTCTGTTAGCGCTGTCGTGGCAAGCAGGCAAGCTGCGTAGTTGAGTCGGCATAGCATCCGCACCATTAAAACTATTCCTGGGTTATATTCCGTACTGTGAGCTGTGAGCAACTCTGATCTCAGTCAGTCTCATCAGTCTCCGCGGATAATATTCCGTGAACCTGGTAGGAGATATAGAATGGCGGGTAAATAATAAACAAATAACGATGGTAATAATAGGAATCCTACAAACACGATCGATCGTTTTCTTAATTATCTCCTTTACAAATAACTCTTTGGGTTGAAGTACTCGTAAGTCAAGAGTCCGAGTTTCTGATCCGTATGAGTTACGAAAGACTCAGGCTGTTGACTTAACGCAACTAACTAAGAGCAACTACTGTAACTATTCCCACTACTGCCGGCCATTCACATAGTCAACTCGCATATACATACATACAGCGTCATTATGTACTCGTAAGTGGTTGTCACCGTCACCGGGTTTGCATGCACGACGATCGGGTCATATCCATATCCATTGCTATCATTTGGAATGAGAGGGCTAAGGCAGATGAATTAATTACCCGGTCCGTATCAACGCCCGGTTCACACATAACCCTAGGTAGGTAGGTAGACTACTTTAGAGATTTCCAGGGCGCAAGCTAGATAATTCCCACTGCTCGTTTCTGTCTTCCTATTCGTCCGATCAGAAGCCACATTCACTTGTTCGAGTGGACGGAGTAATATTCCGTCTACTTACTTACCTACTCGTACTTATTAGAGGTGGATAATAATATGCTCTCCTTCACCGACCCCCAAACTTCTTCACTATCATCTCCGCCGTGCCCTCAGCGTCGAAGATGGCGGCAACACTCGGATGAGCAGATACGGCTTCAGCCCAGCGCGTGAATACCGGTGCTTTGCTCTGGATCTCTGGTAAGAGAGATGGTGGGAAGGCGTCGTGTTGGGGCCATTTCATGAGGCGGATGACGAAGGAGCCGGTTAGGACCTGTTAACTCGTTAGTTACCATCTGTAGTTGTCTTCAACGAAAGATAGAGAGAGAGAGAAAGATAGAGATACCTCAGCCTGCGTAATCCTCCCACTCCCCCCAAAAAACGGCGCCGCATCCCCCAACAACGGCTCCAACTCGTTAACGATAACATCCACCGTCCTCCCCACAATCTCAGCCCTCTCGGCCTCGGTCTTTGCCTTGATTAGTGGTAAGAACGGGATCTTCGAAATATACGTATCAACAAAAAACGCAATCCGTGCGCGCGTCAGCGCGCCATCGGGCGCGTCTGACTTCGGCAAGAGACCCCGTGAAGGAAACGCATCGGCGAGATAATTCGCCACGATCGCGGATTCCGTTATGATGATGGGAGTTTTGGTGATGCCGTCGTCGATGGCCAGGGCCGGCACGAGACCCCGCGGATTGAGGGATAGATAGGTTGGTGTGCGCGGCACCGAGAGGTCGATGATCGATTCCGTGTAGGGGATGCCGAGCTCGGAGAGGGCTATGTGTGCGCGATGGGCCCCTTTTTTGTGGGTTGTGACGAGTCAGTCGTTTTTTCACTTAACTTGTTTACTTCTGTACGAGTATGTATGTACAAGTATGATGATGGGAGGGGTGGGAGGAGGAGACGCACATGGACAGGCGTGGTTGGTGTAGAGGGTTAGCTTGGGCGTCGGGGCGGCCATGGTGTGTGTAGGGACGGTTGCGTGATGATGGGTGTTGTTTATTGGTGGTGAGTGATGGGAGATGGCGTATGGCTTTCGTAGATCGCTATTATGTCCCAGAAACTCGGGGGTTACTGCAGATCACGGGAGGACGTTTAAGGGATGTTTCTTTTTTTTCTTTTTCTTCTCGAAGATGAGGGCTTCTACGGAATTCCGTGTCTCCTTTTTCTTCTGTCTGTCTGTATACTATGGCTTGTTATAACCCTCACTGTCAACCCTGCCATGGCGTGATATGCATCGTAATCCTGCGATCTGTTTCTGTACGATACGGTTTATAAGCAGAGACTCGTAGAATCTGTCCGTACAGTAATCCCGACATTCTAGAAATGATATTACGGAATAACATCCTCACTTAACAGCAGAGCACGAGGTCATTCATCCCTATCAAACTGACAAGAACAGGATCACTTAATTATTTCCTGCTGACCATTCCTTCTCGGCTCGTCCTTCCGAGCAAGACTGTCCTGGATCGTCGTGATCTCCCCTTCCCATCCCTTCTTACCCGGTTGACGACGTGCGTACGGCCCATACTGCCCCTGTAGCCGGAATACTGCCTATACAACTGTCTTCTTAGTCCACACGACCCCATCAAGTTAAAGTAGCGTCGACCTCAACGAAGTCTCGGCAACATACGGAATGTCTACCTGTCTACCTACGACGTAGATCATGCAGCTGCTCCGTACGAAGTAGCTATCTCGTCTACAACCTAGCTGAGCTGCCAATGTATGTCGTAGCAAGCGGCATTTTCGTCGTCAACAAAACCGTGCTAAAACGCGAAGCTACCTCCAGTGTGGATAAACCTCCTTGCCCTAGGTAGGTCTGCTATCCCGTACCGTAGTCGTAGTCGTAGTGTAGGTATGTCTGGCCCGGCCCGGCACGTCGTGCCGCAAATCTGTAGACGAGATGTATCGTACTTGTACCATTACGGACTACGTGGTGACTAGCCAGTGCTGTGGCCCCCCTGGCTTCTGATTTTTTTTTTCTCTTTCTCCGGTCGGTACCGGCAATAATAGAGATTTGCTTTAAGCTTCTTTGAACCATGGGAGATGAAGCAGAGAGAGGAGTACCCAGTGCTGATACGGAGTCCGAGTTCGTATGGAGATATTCCGCGGTTTTGTCGTTCCGCAGTTGACTGTCTGTGTCTCACCCTGATTCTGACTGACTGCTTGACATACGCACGACACAGACACTGACACCACTCCTGGATTCATATCATATTCCGTACAGACAGACTCCCTGCACATCACGACTGCACTGTTCTTCCATCACGTGATGACCGCACGTGATGACAAGTCGCTGCCATCGCTTATGTACAGTGTCTTGAGGTTTCATTGCATCTTACGTACTTCTTCGTAGATACCTAGGCAAGGTAGGTAATCCGTATTCCGTAGATATTGTTTCGAAAACTTGTACCTATCTTCCACCTTGGCGACGGTTCCACCCGTGGCGGTCGATCATGCCTGCATCCGGCTTCGTGGTTGACATCACGTGCATGGCTTAGCTGTGACTATGCCGTAGCATCGGGTTGCGAGCGTCCCGATGAGGAGGGGGGGCACGCATACATACGTGTCTGATAGGTAATCGGCGGAGACATGCTTGATGATATCAACGGTGGTGGTCGTGATAATCTAATCTGCATGGCTGTGGTTCGTTTCTTTTGTTCACGAGTCACGATGGACAGGGGCTGTTGAATGGATCAATGGCGGTGTTATCATGATGAATAATAATAATGGTGAGGTGACAACGACAAAGGGATGTTTGTTGTGAAAACAGTTCAATTCAAGTTGGGGGATTGAAAGAATCGACAAGAAAGATCATTCTCGGATTCTTTGTTTCTGTGTGAACAATGCAGTGGTAATAGTTGACAAGGGCGTCAAGTAGTATAAAATGATGGCAGCGTGGACTCAGTCATAAGCTTCATTTCCGATCAACACGCACTCACCTGCAACTTACCTGATCTGAAAGCCAACTGAAATCTCCAGACACACTCCGGTTAAGTATCTCTCTTACCTGGTCACACTCCCGCAAAGAAAAAGTTGCGTATCAGATCAAATCACAATCTCACTTACGAATAACACAGCCAAGATGTTCGGCGACTTCTGCCAAGCCATCTTCTTCTACCACACATGTGGCTGCCGCACCCAGAACCCCGTCATCTGCTGCAAGGCTCCTTTCCTCGGAGCATGCGGGCACTTGCACCCAAGGCTCGTGATAGCGAAACTACCACACGCCTGCATGGCCCACGACGGTGGCGACAAAACCAATGTGCCAGCCCCTCGCCAGCCTGAGGATCCCAATGCGGACGAGTTCGGTGGCGAGTCAGTTACGACTGGACCGCTTAACTTGCAGGTGCTAGGTGAGTGTCCTCATGCTATGCTGGATGAGGTTCTGCCCTCGACAATGTACGTGCCGTTTACGCTTGAGGATGTACAGCACGAGATGTTGGCTGCTAGACTTCGCGCTATGACTGACGAGACCGGGATGACTCACACGCCGACGGTGTTGCCGGGTTTTGGCAACTATGGACCGAGTTACGTCGTGCCTGTCGAGACTTACCTTGAGCCGGAAGGAATCTACAACGACCAGATGGCTGTTGATTTTGGCACTAACGGTGGGCAGCTTGATGGACACTTGACTCCGATGCCTGTGTTTCACGGACCTTGGGAGAACTTCCCGCATCCAACATGCACGTACGAGGATGAGTTAAGAATAATGCCTGGGGAACATCAAGAATTTCAATGGATAACTAACACCGGATATCTGTCCGGGGCTGAAGCTATGCCTGAGGGCATGCCCAGCGTCCGAAATGACTTCATCTATGGGCAACAGCAACTTCCTGCTTTTGAAGAGCCGCGCACCTCGTCGTACAACGAGATGGCTGAAACATGGTATCGTGCTGTCGTTGACAACGAAGCCTACTACGGGCTGGGCCAACGGTCTGCTTCTGCACAGCCACGCATGTCCTCATTCGACGAGACGGCATAGATCGGGAAAATGACAATGCCATTGAAAAGGAAAGCAACTTTCTTCCATACCAGCAAGAGCAACGTTCTGCTTCAGAGGATCCAAGCACATGCTCATATGACGAGATGACATAAATCGGGGGATTGAAAAGGTAACAGAATTGGAAAGCAACTTTCTTCCATACCAGCAAGAGCAACGTTCTGCTTCAGAGGATCCAAGCACATGCTCATATGACGAGA
>JAJFDK010000164.1:0-50707 GCA_028637775.1 Xylariaceae sp. X167
AGTGGCGTTTTTTGAGCATTCTGATTCGACTGTTTGGCGTGCACGGACCTGGGCTGTAAAGCCGCCCTTAAGGAGATTCCGTATTGCGCTACGAGTTCAGCTGGAGCTAAGCCAATGACCCTTTGGTTCCGAGACGCTATCCTGAAAATAGCATAACACTGTCCACTCACGCAGCAGTTCTTGCCAATGAATTGCCGGTTCTCCGATGACTAATAAGACGAGTCTAATATAACTGGTGGATCGTCACTATAGAATGGTACCTGAGAGAGAGTCTGAATTCTGGTCCGATGCCAAACGGGTGCTAGGTGGCGAACCAGACGTCATTCCATGATTTATGCACGGTTTAGACTTGCGCTCTCCATCTTGCTCGGCCATCCCGCCTATCGATATAAGGTTGTGAACTAGAAACAGCCCTATCAACGGTTTTGGATAGGCGGGGTGGCCCAGCAGTACGGAGAAGTCGCGGTAATCGATGAGACGTCGGGCAGTTGGTAAGATCCGTATACGAATTCAGGCACCGTTTCGTGAATTGTAGGACGGTTTTCTATACCAACGCACAACCAGATAGAACGTGCACTATCAAACATCTATGTCCAAATAGCGTAGCCAAAGAGCATATCTATTCCCTTGCTTGGACAGACGTCTGCAGATTGGATTCTAGTCTTCACCGTAGAAGTTTTGTGGAATATGTTTTGGAATATGGAATGTCTTCTCACTTTTGATGATCTGATAATGGCATCTTTGTTCACGTCAGATATCAAGACAGTCTTCCACGTAGCAACATAATCCGTACAACAGTTCATCAGTCATACTTCCTGCTACCTACCTATCAGATTCGCAGATAAGTAGGTAAGCAGAGTAATTCGTAAGAAGAGGATTCGAGACACCTCTCTAGCTACATATTGTACCGTCAAAGTTACAAACAGGGCACTACGAACAACCCAAAACTTCTCATGACTTATGTGTGATCCCGAGTTTCCTCCCTTCTTCCTTATTCCGCTAGAATACACCGACAATATGTGATATACCCTCATAATAGATAGAAAAAAATAAGCAACTCTCAAAACCCGCAAGTTCCACGTCATTCTCTTAACACACATATTATAAAAACCATGGGATTATTGGTCCGTATCGGCCTCCGCCGCCCCTTCGAATGGGACCCCCGAACAACCCTAGACTGGGTCCTGGACTCCCCCCTCCAAGGCCTCATATACTTCCTCTACCCCATCCTCCTCTGGCTGCGCGGACATCCCCTGAAACCACCAAAAAACAGGGTCCCCATCAAGATCGTCTTCCTCTCCGACACGCATGACTGCGTCGTCCCCAACGTGCCCGAGGGCGACCTGCTCATCCACTGCGGTGACATGAGCAGCATCGGCACGGCCGCCGCCATCCAGAAGCAGATCGACTGGCTCGACTCCCTCCCGCACCGGCACAAGGTGCTCGTGTGCGGCAACCATGACCAGTGGTTTGACCTGAACTCGCGGACGGAGGAGGATATCCTCGGCCACCGCACCGTGAATCTGAAGTCGCTGCAGTACCTGGAGCGCAAGTCTGTCACGCTTACGTTCAAGGGCGGCCGTAAATTGAATATTTATGGCGCCCCTGATATTCCGCAATGCGGTGGCTCTGAGATGGCGTTAGTAGTTCCGTGTAGTATTGATTAATTGTGAGAGAAAAGACGAGACTGACTACGTAGGTGAAATGCAGTTTCCAGTATACTATTGATCAGCACCCATGGGCTGGGGCGGTTCCGTTGGATACCGATGTTCTGATCACACATACACCTCCGGTAGGGAACCGAATTCAGCATCAATTCTCTTCAGGGGGACGTTCAAGCTGATCATATATCCAGATGCTTCATCGAGATCTCTCACTCGGCTGTCCCGGACTCCTCGGAGAAATCTGGAGAACCAAGCCCAAAGTCCACGTCTTCGGTCACGTACACCACGGCCGTGGGACCGAAGCGGTCTACTGGGACGAATGCCAGAAGGCATACGAGAGTCTCTTGTCCCGACCGAAGCGGGGCTTCATCTATGACTTGATCCCGGGTCCTGCGTGGATGGACGCCTTCAGGGTGGTGTATCATGGCATCGGAGCGATCATCTGGCAGCGACTTTGGCTGGGCGGCGTAAGTACGAGTAGTAGCATTCTAGTTAATGCCGCGATGGCGGCTGGACACACGGGGAAGTTGGTGAACAAGCCTCCTATCACGGTTGAGATCTAGACATACTCTTCTGTGGTCAAGGGTCTTTGGATTGGGAGGTCATCTCATCAGTCAGCCCTGAAGCGAATGGTTGACTTAGGATCGAGTATCTGGCATACATATGTGTGTTTATAAGTGATGATATCTACCGTACTCTCAATGAAATGAGAAGCGGGTTCTTAACGATTCAGTGAGGGGGAATGAGCTGAAAACAATCCGATTCGCTATTCCTTCTCACCTCTTCGATCAGCCGAAACCCGATGCCGTTGAACGGGGCCTCCGTGCTCTCCGCCTTTAACAACGGACAACGGTCGTCTTTATGAGAAGGAGCTGACGTCCAGTAGCGGAGCGGAGCGGAGAGTCCCGTGCTGCAACAAAGGGGCTCACGGAACAATGTTGCAATCGGACCGAACATGAATACTACACTTCACCAACCCCAAAAGCAGCGTTGACCAATACACTCATTGAAGTATTCAAACGCCAGTTCTATTCATTCTATCAACTCAGCCACTATAGACGCGTACGGCTCGTATCGCAGTGCCTGGATATCGTCATTAAAAGTGCAATTGTAAAATAGGTAGGTAGAATAGTGGCTTAGGTATTATATATAGTATAATTCCTCCCCCTTGATATATAACACAACAACGAGAGCTCTCCTCGGGTTTTACGAGGGACTAGGCTCTGGGAATCTGGAAAAAACAGAAATAGCAATGACAGCCGCTGGTAGTCTTCTAAAGTGGTTTGGTTGGGCTGTGTTTCCAACCAGATGAGTATTTACATTTTGATAACGAGTCTGGTGTGAGTTTGGACAGGTGAGTCGTAGACTGGGGAGTGATAGTCCACCGTGTGGTTCGCTTCTAGATGAGTTTTGGGTATATGATGATGCCGGTATTAAGATTATTGCCGATCCAGCCTCGGAGCATGGCGCAGTGGAGCTTGGTTTTCGTCCCTTTCTGGTCCTGCATCGGCGTTTTGTTTTTCTGGAAATTCCTCTCCGCCCCAGGAAGAGGAAGGCGGATCACTGGAGTCCGTGCTCAGATCATAGTGGTCGTGCAGAAAACGGCATAGCCCTTTTCAGAGATGGCGATCAGCGAGTTGATTGACAGGTCCGGAATAGTGACGACGCTTGGTATCGTTCTGAGCTTTTCAGCCCAATCGATAAAGAATGTGTCAACGGACCATTCGAATATCGTGGTAGCCATGAAATAGAGCGTCGACTCTATCTGACCGGCAGATATGAGATGCATTGGTATGTACGAGGGCGTACTTCGGAAGTTCGCTCAGACCATGATTCGTCGTAATCCCTCAGTACCACCGAGCACACGTCGTCCCGTGACTGCGCATCGACCGGCACCACTCTCCCACTTTCCTTCTTTATCGGCCATAAACTCCTCTTGCTTGGGATGAATACCCTCGATCCACTTGTGTATACAGGTGTAGCAGTATACAATACCAGTCTGGCAGGCTGTGGCGGTCGTAATATCATCTTCGCAAATAGGGCAGAACTCCGAGTCAATAGGGGGTGGCACGGTTAGAATAGGCAACATGGACGGCATGGCAGTAGGCGCGTTCTCGGCCAACGGTCCCTCGCTACTCTTTTCCTGCTTCTTGTCATCTTTCGAACTGTCACCAAGTTCAAGCTTCTTCTGCTGTAGCTGAGCGCTAAGTGTTGAAACACCCGACACGACAGGGGGCGGTAACTCGAGATTTTCGGCAGCTTTCCTGGACAGCTGCTTGGCGAAATCCGAGGCATACCACCATTCCAAAAATTTGAGGGCGAAAATACTCGTCGGCAATAGTAACGACAGACTTCCTAGCAACTTTGGTCCCAGGTTCCGGGGATTCAAGAGACTGCCAGTGGCAGCCGCCTTCGTTTTCGGAGTTAAGGCGGCCTCGATGGCTTGGAAATCGGCGGAATTCATGCGGCGCATCCGCGTGCCAATAAGCCACATGAAGGGGTTGTGATATTTGGTATTATCGAAAAGATAGGCGAGGTTGAAGGCGATGATGCTGAAATAGTAGGCCGCATGCACGCTCGGGTAAACATTCCGTATAAACCACTTATAATAGTGCATGATTCTCTGTTTAAACGTCGGATTCGCGGGCATGCGCACGTAGTTGGCACCCAGCAGGGCGCGCGGAGCCTCGATCTCATGGCTCTCGTCGAGTTTTCGTTTTAAGTAGGGGATGGCCACCATCACGGCCAAATTCTTCCAGACATCTTTGCTGCTCAGCTTCAGCGTTTCGCGTACGAGGGCCGGCGTCGTCGAGGCCGCCCGTGGAATTTCCGCATGGAGGGCTTTTTCTCGTTTTAATCCGTAAAAATGCTCTGTGAAGCTACCGCCGCGTGTTTTTAGATAGTGACGCTCGATCACTATCATAGCAAGAGCGTAGAGCTCATCGAAGGAATTCAGGATGCGCAGCAGGTATCGCGGGTATCGTTGGGTGGCGACGGTCAGGAGATAGCGAAGGGTTGGCGGCAGCAGGGAATTTAATTGCTGCTCGGACAGCAGCTCGAACAGCGACGGCTTCTGGTCGTCGAACTTGCCCTGAAGGGCCGTGACGAACTCCATCTTGATGTGTGTGCGTCCTCTTCCACCGCTTCACCTCTGGTTAGTATGGACTGTGTTCGCCGTAGATTGTTGTGATGAAGAAGTCGGATGCCATTGGTAGAG
Organism: Xylariaceae sp. X167; assembly: GCA_028637775.1. Taxonomy (NCBI): domain Eukaryota; kingdom Fungi; phylum Ascomycota; class Sordariomycetes; order Xylariales; family Xylariaceae; species Xylariaceae sp. X167. The sequence goes on from JAJFDK010000164.1 coordinate 4,882, forward strand.
AGCCCTGGCACTGTATTACGGCTGGCCTGCCGAGGTCCTGCGAGCTCGGGCCAGGCCAGGTTAGTCAGCACTTCTCAGGGATGAAAAGTGCTGTGCAGCATTTTCAGCCACAGTCTGGGCCGGACGTGCATTCGGGCCATGCTCATTTTGCCGTACAAAAAAAGCACAATCTTCACCAAACGTAACGTCTTCAATCAGTAAAAAAACGGAGACTTGACTTTTAGAATTTCAGGTACGGATTATTCAAAGCCATGAGCGATTGTTAGAGCTCTCTCTGTTGTCGCAGGCACTGACATGGTTCACCACGTGTGGATCCCTCCGTTTAAGAATGGAACTCGGCGTTCCCGACTTCAACCTGTATCAGTAATCCCTTCAAAGGAAAGAAAAACTAAACCACGATACTTGACACAAGAATATTCCGTAAGTATTTCCGATTACTACCCCTACATATTCTTGTACAGGGAGAAAAAAAGAAGTTCGCGATTGATTGTCTCGTGCCCCCATGCAGTTTGTACCTAATGAGTTGTGCTCGGGAGTCGGGAATCGGGAAGAGTTGCTCAGCAACTCCTGAAATGAAAAGTGGAGATTCGATCTCTCGATGTGACCCTACGGAATAAACATTCATTTGTTTGAAGTTCGTCTTCTGTTTTCAAGGAGTACCTATTCTTGTACTTGTAGAATGCCTAACATAGGTACGCACTTTGGCGAATTCTTTAGTCGAGACATCAATTTTGCCACGACTTGGTTGAAACGTCCATATCAATCGATTAGTGAGTGCATGTAATCCGTCGTGTAGGTAGCCGAAACATCAACATATTATCGTCTAGCGAGTCGGTGCTTCGTGACACTGACTTTGACAGTTGACGGCGCCTACACGAAAGAAATATGATTACTCTCGTCGCACAGTCACGACACGATGGATAGCCAACTAATACTATTTTATTAAAATGTAAATACTAGTACACTCTCTGCTCTCTCACCCCATTCAATGCAAGCACAATGCCCAACGTCTCCAAAACTCATGGGGAATCGTGCGATTTTACTTTGTGTTCACTTGTCCTAATCCGCGGCCCATCTTCCCGACGGGACCGTCTCAATTCGTGCGTCATATCATCATCCCAAGCGTTTCTCGAATCCGGCACGAGATGCGATATACGAGGTCTTGACTCCTGGAAGACCCTTCCACCTGATATCACGTCCTAGACACCTTAACTGTTAAGGTAGTTCCGAATCGCGCCTTGCAGTCGCGAAGCACCTTCACCCAGGGCGCTCGTCAGATTCTCCAGGTCGTCGCCAGCAGTGATACCAAATTTGCGGACAAAGTCCCGAGCAGCGCCTTCGAGATCGCCATAGTCTTCTCCGGCGTCATCGTCCTCGGGCCGACCGAAATATGCGTTGGACGAGATGGCGCCAGCACCTTCGAAACCTTGCAGACGCGCCTTCGCCTCTGACTGCGCAACCGGGTCATAAGCACCCTTTCCGAAGAACTCATCAGAAGAAATACCCTTCTGGTTACCAAACTTGGATCGCGCGTAGCGCTCTTCATCCGCTACAGATATCCGAATTAGTACAACTTCATAGAAACTAACCACGAGCGATGCTTACCTTCAGGGGTGGCCTTGACAGGGCCAACCGAGCCGAAACCGCCCATGTTCTTCTTAGGGGCTCCTGCGGCGGGCTTGCTTCCACCAATCTGACCGAAACCAAGCCGTGCAACTCCCATTCCTAGTCGTTCAACTTCGGCATCCGACTTTTGGCGAGTGTGGCCAGAGCCGTAGCCAGTTGTAGCTGGGGCAGGAGTGGCAGCCGCTTTAGACTCCGCCTTTGATGTAGTGGCAGAAGCCTTAGCTTCGGCTGCCTCAGCTTCGGGGTCATAGCCGAGTTTCTCGATCCGCTCGGCTTCTTCCTTCGCTCGCTTCTCAGCCTCGTCGAAGTCAATGACATCAGCAACTTTCTTTGCGCCAAGCTTGGAAGTCGTCTTCTTGGCACCAAGGATGTTGGCTTTGCGGGGCCCGGTAGTAGTTGTCTTTCGCAGCGCGGCAGATGTTGTAATTTTGGCCGGGGCGGGCTTAGCATCGGATGTGGAGTCAGACTTGGCAAGAGAGGACGCGGGCTTTGCGCCATTGGCCGCGTTGATGAATGGAGAGGGAGTACGGCCAATAACAGGGGGCGTCCCGGTTCGCGATATCGGAGGCGTGGGCTTTTTGATCGAGGGCTTGTCCCACGATGAGAAGAAGTCGTCATCATCCGCGTCGTTCGCAGATGCCGCGGCCCCAGCACCATCACCTGCACCATCTGTGATAACGACCTCGGTAGGGAACCTGGCGCGTCAGCTACGTGTCAAGAACGTGGGGGATCTTGGACTAACTCGATGGCATCTCGGGCAGCTCGCTTCTTCAGCTCGTCTTTGTACTTGGTAGCTGCGGGAGATTGGTATTTTGTCTTAGGATCCTTGCTGGCGAGCGCTGCGCTACCACCGTTGGATCGGAAGAACTTAGTCGCAGACTCATTGCCGCCTACCTTCATGATACGCAGCTGATCCCATTGCCACTCTGTGAGTTCGTCAGTATCACGCGCACTGTTTCATAGGAACCAAAGATGCCGTCGCGTCGATGGAAAAACGTACGGTCGAGGTTCGTAGAGCGCACAAAGGAGATGTGCACACCGAGATTGCGGTGGTTGGAAGAGCAGTCAAGACATAGGTAAATGCCAAAGGGGACAGATGTCCAGGTCGGGTTGTTTTGGCCGCAATCAAAGCATATCTACCGGCGCATTAGTACGGCTGATTTTACCGTATATTCGACTCGAGAAGTAGGTATATCTAGAACGGACTGCCCAGACGGATCGTCGCTTACCTTGTTCGCTTGCTTTGTCTTCAACTTCTCGAATATCTTCTGGGACTGCTGCTTAGTCGCTAGTCCGCTCATCTTGCCAGAGTTCGCGGGCGTCGGAGCTATACACGGTCTTCTGCACGAGTGATAATTGTATAACTTGCGGTCAGAGGGGTAAGAGGGGCGATGAGAGAGGGGAAGCGAGACCGTTCGAGGGTTTGAAGCCGGAGGATCGAAGTTGTGGTTGTTCTTTAATTAGTTTAAAGGAGAGTTGGGCCAGATTTCAAGGGTCACCAAAACCAGGCTGACATTATGTACGGAATGCCCGTGGATCTCGCGCCCCACCGCGGACCCACCAAACTTAGTTGGAGCCAATCAAGCTCTAGTACAAAACCTTGGCAATTACGTAAACCCTTCCATTATGCGTTCCGTACGCAGGTACCAGACTTTTGTCCTCTAGCGGGGCTTTTTCCCCACAATCCACCATTTCCGTGAAGGCGCTACGCTTCGTAGTCTTTTTGGCCGAGCCTCAGAAGAACTTCACCATCAATCTGAACTTTTTGATGAAGCTCGGACGACGCAAGAATTTCACGTAAACAGTAACAAAGCAATCAAGAGACAGTATTTCCGCTGAGTGCGACTCTCTTCCCGAAGGAAGCAGAAGAAGAACAAGTAAGACCTTACGGAATATTGCCAAGGGCAGTCCTCTATCGAGATGAAGCGGATCGACGGATCTCTTCCCGTCGTCAGGCAGCTTCTGCTCCGGCCAATGACCGCGTCAAGCGCTGTCTCGCCACTGCGCCCTCTCTTCATCCAGCGAAGCTACGCCACGCGTCGTGATCAAGCGAGTAATTCAACGGCTTCAACAGCTTCACGTCGGAAAGCTGTCACACCATTCAATGACAATGGCTTCGTCCCCTGGAGTGAGCTCTCTGGTTTTGAGAAGGCGGGGCGTGCCACCCAGCAGTCTTTCAACTTCGGTCTTGTTATCGTAGGCCTTGCTTTAACAGTACGCTTCGTCACTCTCCAACTACTCGAGAGTCCGTTCCGAGGCTCACTTTGTTTCCTTAGGGAGGTGTAGCGTATTTCCTCTACCAAGATGTCTTCTCACCAGACAGCAAAACAGCGTATTTCAATCGAGTTGTCGATCGCATCAAGCAAGATCCTACCTGCTTGGCAGCACTAGGAGATGCCACAACTATCACGGCGCATGGTGATGAGACCACAAACAAATGGCGCCGGGCTCGCCCAATAACGTAAGGTATGATGTTGGTAGGCTATTCAACATTTCGGCTGACTGCGATAGATCGACGCTGCAAACTGATGCGCAAGGCAATGACCATCTTATCATGCATTTTTACGTATGTTCCTTGACGGTTGCCCTGGAAACTTCATACTCTCAGTCTCTCACCTCTTGTACAGGTCGAAGGGTCGTTGAATCACGGCTCAGTCAACGTACACCTAGTGAAGCGCGCTGGGCATCACGAATTTGAGTACAGATACCTGTTCGTTGAAGTCCCGGGCCACAGACGGATATACCTTGAAAACGCGGATGCGAAACGCTCAATCGAAGAGTCCAAAAAGTTCCGGCTGTTTGGCGTTAAGTGGAACTAACTTGCGGACTCCGTGGTGTAACCGCCCGAGTTTCAGAGCAAAGGGAAAGCCAGACTATCACGAAGCTAACCATTCCTCAACACCCTCTGCAAACCATAGCAAAGTTGGAAGATGCAGAGACAGTCTGACGAAGTTCGTCGACTTGCGGTTTTGCGTCGCTCGACGCTGAGAGACGAGGATTCACGATGCCTCGGATGAGGACAGAGCTGGACAACAGCTCTTCAAAGTGTATAAACACCAAGAGAGATAACCAGAGAACAGATATGGCATTTTGTTCTCGTCATATAATGCTACGCAGAGTTTAGCTCCCGAAGTCGCGATTGCGAATACCGTTGGACCGGTGTTCATGCTCATTGACACTACGGAATAGTTAGTATAAATTCGAGCAGAACTCATCGCTCTTCGCCTTTCCTTACGCCGTGCAGCTTTCTATGAAGGACCACACCGCCGAATCAGCAAATACCACTCGGACTTGATCAATGTGAAAATTATCGGAACCGGAATACGATGGCCAGTAATCGTCGTGGCAAACCTCGCTGTCAAAACACCCGGCTGTTTTGAATCCGTCCTAGCTGTTTGAGTGGCAATCTATTAGACAGTTGGATTGTTTCGAGACCAGTTCTTCGTTCCCGTTCATTAAAGACGACAACATGCGATTCTGCTGTCGTTCTAATATTCGGATTGCACGTGATTCCCTGGCTTTGAGCAGGGACGTGAGTCTGACGACTTAAGTTATAATACCCTGAGGGTAGAGTCATGATGCAATGTCGCTCGATGTCCTTCAACACAACAAACTCATCGGGAACTGGGCCCAGAGACCTTTTTTTTCAGCTCATACATGGCAAATATACGTACGAATGACTGGGATACGTGTCATCGTACGTATGCCCAAGTATAACCCAACTCTGCCAAAGTGGTTGGCGTTCGAGGAGACTCCGAAGACACCGCGGTTACTTCACCGCTAGGTTTTGTTCGAGAAAAGATGAAGCTATGTTACATCAATGACCTAGTCTCACGTCCAGGGCCTTCGTTCTCGTTCAGCTTCAAAGACCCATGACGACCAGGAGTCATCCGTTTTCTCAATACTACCTACGTAACGGTTAATACGCTGTTGTTGGAAAGCGGAGTTCAAGCACCGAGCCGAAAACGTATGTATAGACGTCTAAAAACTAACGTCGCATGTCGATCTTCTCTGGGATAGGTAAAGCCGCTCTCTGCTTGACCAACATGAAGCCATCGTCAGTATACCATACGACATCCGCATGCCATCCAGACCCATCTCAGGGCCTCGGTTACATGTACGATACCTAACCGAGGGCATCATGAGTTCTGATCTCGGTTCTACGCCGTTAGATCTAGTGCCTGGCTGCGCTTCCAATTGTCGAATATTCGCTAGTATCAGCGCGAAAGGACGTGTTCATGGGCTGCCGTCCCATATACCTACTGCGGGAGACTGTGATACCGCACATATCCTGATGTTAACAGACAGGGTTACACTTCTACGATGAACAGATTCAGTGTTTACACAATGCTGAACCAGCTAATCCATAGGGCTGTATTGGTCTTCTAAGACCGACTATCAAGACCTAGCCGCTTGGATTGCGCGGTTTGAAGTTTCCGTCACGCCACCTAGACATTCACCGAGACTTCCTCAAGTCTCCATTCATCTCGGGGAACATCTAGATCTCTCTCGGCATTCCCAGCCTCATAGTCTATAGATCCCCGACCTCTCCGTACATTACGAGAGCATTGGGCGCCTCCTATTACGTCGCTTCGGGTAGGCTGTGTTTCCCAGAGAATCCAACCTCAGCATGATATAGGGTGCAACAGGGCGCCAATTAAAACAAGCTGCAAAGAACCGCCTTCTTCATTTCTATGCCTCAAAGACCCTAGAGGTCGCCGAACACCGTCGCTTGTAGCGGGTTACGACATAAACGTTAGTATAGGACGGGATCGGTCCGTGACAGACCTGGTAGACGATGTTGGGCTGAGTAGTAGCAGACCGGGTCCTTGGGCCGTAAGGGGAGCAGGCCATGCTCGGATGAGAGACTTCTCGGTCAAGAGTTCTGTTGTCGAAATGGGTAAGTTGCAGCAGAGATCCATTCTTACTGCAGCTCAGGGGGCGCGGCCGGCAGGGATCGTGCAATCTTTGCCTACGATGGACGTCCAACAGGGTCTCCGAGATGCCGTCGACACGACGACTTACTTAATTAAGCCTACTTTGGACTTTCAGCAGCGATTACGTCGCTGTTGGATCTTGAAACATGCAAGGGATGACAAGGCGGGAAGAGTGTTTTCTATATTCGCTTAGGTACAGAATACAATAACCATCTCTTCAAGGGGCGTGTTGGCACTGTTCCCTCATCGAAAAGAGACGGTCTACAGCGATGGACTATGGTCGAGGCTTTTCTTGAATGAAGCTGAGAATCGGAAGCATCGTCATCCAGGGCCCATGCATATTCTTGTCGAAATGAATGGGCCTCCTGAACGGTCATGGATCCTAGGGATACGTTCCGATGCAAAGTTCTACCGAATCCCTGATCCCCATCGGCCAAGGACTATGAGCTACGAAGTGATCTTACGCGTTTCCAAGACAATGTCGTCGTTCTTTTCCGGGCAAAGAAAGTGTAATATCCACAGCCATAGAGTCAACAGAGTGAGTGAGGCTTGGTATACCGTATCTCACTTCACCTTACACCTAGCCTTCAGGAGTAGTACCTACGAACTGCGCTAGGTCTGTCTTACTACGAAGTCACGCCGGTCGTACCGACAAAGATCACTAATAGGTGTATTCCAGTTCATCCGGAACCCCCTTAGTTTTCGGGATTGCCCGACCGATTGCCCCAGGAGGCCTATGAGGTCTTTGTAGCCACCTCTTTCCGCCGCACTATGAAACCAGAGCTTCCCGACTAGCACTATCCGTAGAAGAGCCTAGAAGACAAGAAGGTCTCAGGTGACGAGCAAGGTAGAGAGAGAGACCCAAGTCGAAAAACCAGGAGTAAGCTTATTCCGTACATTAGTCCTGATGAGTCTACGACTAACTAGGTATGTAGCTCCCTTTTTCTTTTTCTTTTTCCATATCGGCGGTCAACTCCGTTTCGTTCTAGATGAAACAAATCGTCGATGATGTTTTTCATTTCTCCTCGGTCAAAAAAGGAACCATGACGAGGCATTAGCAAATAGTATGCTTCATTGTTTCCGATCCCGTCTCCTTCAAGACGACGGACGGCAGTGGACAGAGAGACTTCATTGGGAATAGCGTGGCTGAATGGGTTTAAGGGCGGGTTGGGCAGGATTTCGTCCCTCACGATCGGTAAGGCTCCATGCCACAATATTAGGCCATGTCGCGATGCCGATGGGTGCAGAGAGCGTCACTTCTTGAAGGGAACGGGCAACCAGTGGCCAGCAGGACTTGCCCGTACCACGTTACAGTCGACGCATGGTGTGTTGATTGCCCAGAGGGGCTTCGGCATTTGAACGCTTTGTCTAGGCCCTGGGCCGGCAGGAAGCTAGTCAGACTTGTTCAAGCAGCAAGCTGACGCTGGGAGGGAGTCTTTCCCATGTATCCACGGTGAGGAGTCGGGTTTGATGGCCCCCTCCCCCTCTCCCCTTGAAGGTTCATCCACGTATCCCTCACATGCCAGTCGTCCCGAGCGCTCTAAAGGTGGCCCTCGGGCCCCCGGGCCCCCTACGTCAGGCAACCTGGTTCTCGAGACAAGCGGTCGACTAGGAGCTGCGAGAGCCTGGTCAAAATCCGCCGGTGGATTATACTTTAGCTTGGCAGATTCATGTGGTCACAGCAGAAAAACTACTTGCAGCATACAGCCATAATGCTATGCCACGATAGGGGGGAGGGGAGGGGGTAAGGGATTCAGGGGCTAAGAGTGGCCGCCTGGGCACGAAAGTCACGGATACATGTAGTAGTGGCTAGAAGTGGTAACGACAAGCGAATGAACGCGGAAGCCTCTGCGTTCTTTATGATCTAATCGTCTAATCGGCTAAATTAAAAGGGGGGAATTCTCGGGCAACATCGACAGAAGACCAGACCCGATCCGTGGGGGGGAGAAATGCCAATGGATGCCGAAGCCATCTCTGAGCCAGCAAACTCGAACCCGATAATCTGGGTGGGATTAGGACCTTCATCTCTCTGCGACGTAAATGCCGGTTTCCAGATCCGTAGTGAATCAGCTCGTCATGGATTCTGCACTGAGAATGTAGAGTCCTAGAATCCATCTCGTCGGTACGGTTTAAGGATCTCACATGCTTCATCGGTAAGCTGACATCGAGATTTCACGATCCTCTGTGTCGATCAAGATAATATCATCTACGGAGGCATTCTGTTCTAAACGTTTTGGGAAAATTCCTACGTTTCAGTGATGAAATCGTTTGAGGCTCTCTCCCCTACAGCACCAGACCGGCGACTGTCACGACGATAAACATGCTAGAAATTCGACTACACTCACTGAAGAATGAAGACGTAGCTCCCTCGGGTATGGCCCTCCCTGTGTGACAGCCGACCAGGGCACCACGCCATTTCATTCGGCTCAGCGGCCGAGATCAGGTCATCTACATTTTCTAACGGCCGAGAAGACAATGTGGGCATGCTGTCGGCGAAACATGGCCAGCCTATCAAAATTCTCGTCGTTCGACGGACTGACGTATTTTCCACAATATTTAATATACACCCAGTTCTATCCGTGAGCACGTCAACAGTATCCTTAGTAGGACCTCCTGCTTGGGTAAAAAGGAGTTCTCTTGTTTTGTTTTTTTGTTTCTGTACAATCTGCAGCGTGGCACGATACGCATTCTGGATAGGGTCGCTATTGTCATTTCCCATGCAGGCTAGGGAGTCGATAGAGTATCCTCGGAGAGACGAACCATTGATACCTCGTCGTTCTCATGCTGCTTTCCAATCCACTTTGAGACGGAGCCCCGAGGGCCAGGGATTGTTCGAAGCACGCCATGGCCTAAACGGTTCTGGCTGATACTATTGATTCATAACAACACCTGGCGTCCTCATACACCGCCATGACGAGAAGTCCAAGATACATAGACGATACCTCGAGATACTTGAAGCAGCGAGGCAAGGAATGGATTGCGTGATAGCAACGTACCTCTGAAGTCCATCGTTGCCCCTTGTCATGACATATTGCTCTGCCTTCCTTATATCGTTACTCTCCCCGTCCCATGCTTGGTTCTTGCTTAGCGTAGACCACGTCCTACCGGGGACAATCCGATGTCTTACTAGAAGCGGTAATAATTAGTAGTCTCTGGGGAAGTACGGGTTCTTCTTTTGTGTATTCAAATCCCGGCCGTCAAAGTACCTTTCAGGGTGAAATGTTAGGGGGGGTTGGCGGCTCCCCGGCATGATGGCGCAAGACATCAGCGAGCCCTTCAGCAAGGCGGGGGAGTAATTAATAATTTCTAATCAGATCGAACGCCCACCGAGGCTCACGTCAGGAGCTTTAATTGTGATGTTTGTTTGGTAAAGTAGTCCGGCTACTATCAATAACTGCCCCGGAAATCGAGACCCTTCTCGATCTCTTGGTTGAGTCAAAGACATACAAGCCAGTTAGTCCTCTCATAAAAATAGTCACATATTCTTGGTGTTCTCCTATCATTCCTATGTAAAGATCATCTGAATGTATATCCTCTCGCTCTTACACGCACGCCCCAAGCCAGACGTTCCGGGAGCCTGGCAACCACGAAGCCAATATCTGTCCGTATGATCGTTCAGTTGCCCATCTTGGATCACATTGTTTCTAGTCCACCAGACTGTGGACCTCAGGGTCGCAATTGGACAGTCGGAATAGTGACAATCTTCCCGGCAGCGAGCTCACACCGTGTGACGAGATCCTAGGGGTGTTATTTTCCGAACAAGCAACCTCTCAGACTCCATACGTCCATATACATCGCGTGAATGAATGCACGTCGTACTGGAGCAGGTAGGTACATCGAGACGATTGTAACGAATTACGCACAAGGCGTGCCGGGAATGGAGAGAAAATGCTCCGGTGCAGACGGAGGCGCAACCTAGGGCAAGAGTCGGCGAGGTCCTCAAAGCCCTTTTTTCTCTTGACACGATGACGCCCAGCATACCGACGGCCCCCTCTTCTGTGATATATTCAGCATATTGTCCGTACGCTAGAGACCGTGACTTGCCCGTGTTAGGTAGTTTGTCAGACATTCCGGCTAGTCAAGTCGTCGTGGATCGAATATCGTCACTTGTGGTCTATGTTTATCTGACACTTGGAAGTTGGCCGACGGGAGACTACAGAAGCCTTCGGATTTTCGAAAGATTTCATTCGTCCTCTCCTCAAAATACGTGAAAATATAGCTCTATCCATTCTAGCGCTATGTCAAAAAGAACCAGGATAATACCTCTAGTTCTCTGACCGGACCTCGGGGCATCTCTTTGCTCGGATTCCTCAGTACATGGCGGCCATCGTCGGATTTCTCTCTTCAGGGAGGGATATTCTATCCAATAAGTGACAGGGGGGCGTCAACCTATTAGAAAGACTGAGGTATTTTTTTCTCCCCTTTTATTTTCTTTTTCTTCTCTGGTAATTGCGTTGGCCACTTGCCTACACCCATTGGCATTCAAGCGACAACATCCGGGACCTCCTCCCTATTCAGCGCTCAGGGCTTCACATCGTCCTATTTTTTCTTTCTAATGGTGGCATAGATGCTTCCGGCTTGGACCGGAATTGGTATGAGTGGTTGGACGATTTCGTTTCCTTGGCCAACAGTCTTCTCCCCCGCCCCTTTGAATAGGCATTCCAAGGCGACATGACATGCAGACTCACCGGTCAAGAAACGTAAACAGTGCGCTACAATGCTCTGCAGTACTATACGATGTCCTATTCTTCATGGACTCGCTACCTATCAGCTACAATTACTATCAATAGATGTCTAAAGAGTGAGTCTGTAGGCGACGGTCAATAAAGATATTATCTACCTATATTATTCTAAGTAAGAGCATCTGGATAATACATCTCGGTCTCGGTGGGAGTGTCAGCAGCTTCGGCCTCGACATCACCACCAAAGTCCGTTGAATGCGTGAATTCGATAATCCCTCGAAGTATCTTCTCTTACCCCAGATTCTCTCGATGTCGAGTTGTGTCTTCTCCTTTACCATGTGCTACCCCTGCGCCCAATGGGTCGTATGCATGTTCTGCCTCTGATCTCGCAATCTAGCAGGAAGATACTGATCGTAATTACGCCTTTGAGGCGAATATGGCACGCTTTTATATGATTATTCACTGAACAGACCGTCAAGAAAACATGGTCTCGGGAGTCTGAACGGTGACATATCAGCTTGTACAAAGATCTCCAATGTCATGCGAGAGGTTGCGGCCGACTTGCACAGCATGGCCATATCAAAGTCGAACGCCCTCCTTCTGACGGCAGACGCGCTCGAATATCATGATCTGTTTTCATATGCATATTCTTGTTCTTATGCCTCACCTCTGAGAGCTATCTACGCATTTGATATGGACTCGGCAGCCAAGAGTAGATCAATGCTATGTGGCATATGCCACCTGCTTAGGAGGCGACAAGTTGACTCAGTCAGAAAAGATTCCGCTCGACCCGACGCGAAGACATTGATACCATGCTATGAAGTCCAGTCGATGGCTAGCACTGCCGCAGAAGCCCTGAAGGAGGGCGAGCGGAAGCAATACTCCGAGAATGTGAGGACCCTTACGCTTCCGTAGTTAGAAGGACCTTTGATCGAAGACCAAAGCATGGCTCGGAACCGCTGTTCGAGGACCCCAAACAGCATCTTGAAGCCGGCGTACTATTATAGCACTCTATTTTGACAGGAGAGATAACGAAGAGATTCACCTGTCAGCTTTTGGCGTGCTAACAGCTCAAGTGTTGCGGTCTGAAACAACGACTCCCCCCTCTTTTGGCAGAATATGTCTCATTGTGGGGGGGTCCTTCAGGGTCTTTGGGTCGACGGAAAGGTGCGCAAACGACTGCATCGCGGAGGCAAACTAGCTAGCTAGCTCCCGGGTGCGAGAGAGAACCTGGGCCAGTAAGGCTGTATGAGGACAATTGCAGCTACATAGCTGCACGAAGAGAGACACCATACCATACCATACCATGCCTGACCTGGGCCCCCATCCAGGTGGCTACAGAGGGCCGTCAAAGTCGTAGACCGCGTCAGGTATATTACTATTTTAGTCCTGTTCAAATCCCGTCACCCTTTACGAGTACCGCCTGGACCCTGTCGTCGAAATGTGTTCGGGTATCGGAATGTGTGATTGGTCGCTGGTCGTCCACTGGTCAAACATCGTGACCCCGAATTCCCTCAGAACGGCTCCTGGGTTTCCATCACTGACCTGTTCCAGACCGTGGTATCTCTCTCTCTCTCTCCCCAAGTCGCCAATTAAGACTAAACCCGGCGTTGAACGTCGCGTCCGCGCAGGAACTGGACAAGAGTACTCCGCGTTCGCTTTCGGGCTCGGCAAACAAATATAAAAAAAAGGGCCGAAACCTGGCTAACCGCAAGGGAACCTATTAATTCTTCTTTCTTCAAGTAGTAGGTCATCCCATCCGGTCGGGATCATCATCATCATCATCGTTTGTTCTCTGTTCTCCGGCTTGCTGGGTAGGTAGCCAGCCAGCCCTTCTCCTGGCATGAGGGGGTGTTTCCGCTTACTGATGACGGACGAGCCATTGGGAAGTCCTGGTCTTTGGGTCTGCTGTGTGAATCTGATTATGTAGTTGGTGGCGCCATGCTGATGAATTCCGACTGAAGAGGGAAACTTTACGCATCGTCTGACGCCGTGTTCATTGGTGGTGACGACAAGGTCGTAGGGCGATCCGGAACGTCAGGAGTCAGATACCCTTTTTGAAACTTGAGACATCCAAACATCGGTGGCTTTGGCGTGATCTTCTGCTACGTGCGTACCTTGCGGAACCGAGCTGGTAACTCGTAGTCTATGTAGTCTGATGGGGAGCGTGGCAGCGGGTTTCCCAAGTTTCAAGCCGGTTCTGTCTGTAATGCAAAGCTGGGCTTGCCTCTCTCGGTCAGTCGTTGCCCAAAGCAGAAGAGGCCGTGATCTCGATGGAGCCAGTTGTCTACTTGTACTCAAGGTGTACTTACTTACCTCAGTTGACCAAGGCTTGGTCATATTCAGCATTGCCTTACTTTTCATGTTGATGATGACGACTTGGACAGGCGTTGTTGGTGATGGTGTTTCTTTCCGGAGACCTGAGAACACCAATAGGCAAGGATTCCTTCAAGAGACCTTTCTTGCAAGTATTGGCAAGCAATTACAGCCCCCATCTACACTAAATTAGGCAATTTATCTTTTCTTTTCTTTTTCCATTTATCTCTCACCATCTCATGACTCTAATAGCGGACATGCTCAAGTGCGCGTGTCTGCGTTGGCATCCTCTCTTCTGGTCTGGTCATCGGGGACGTCTCCCGATCTTCAATGGAAAGCGAAACGGATCTAAAACGTGTCGAGTTCTACCCAGACCAGCCTGGGCAGCGAAAACAAGCGAAAACGACCCTTTGCGGACTAATTGGGCACATCTGGTCAAATGATGGGCAGGGACAGGAGATGGACCGGGCACACTTGTAAGCGTGTCATGCAAGCTCCCGTCAAGTGAAGCAAAAGCTCGCCAGGTAAATCCGTTGCAAATTACCAGCGGATGTATGTGGCGTCTCCGCCGTCTCGTAGATGTATTGAGGGGAGGATACCTGCAGATTTGCTGCATGCTGGACACGGACTTCTCTGCTTGTCCGGAGCGCTTCGATTAGTGCAGTGCCCTACCCTGGGCTCTAGAGTCGTAGGCCCTGCCGGTCTGATGGGCTTTCTATCCATGTACTGGCCATGTACTCGTATCTCGTATCTTGTCAATAGATCATGATACCTGCCGGAATGCCTGCCAGAAGAATGCAGCGCCAGCGCTCTCCCCACGGCCCCCCAGGGCCCCAGCCATATATCGACTTGACATACAAGGATCTTATGTGATACTAGATTCCTAGGGGACCAAGGTACCGACGGCACCGAGAGAGGTTAATTCTACGGTCTACCATGGGGTTAGTTAGCCAGGCTCTTCTTCTCTGGCGTGTTTGATATTCGACTACGAAGTCAATTTTCTCAGTCGGGACCTCTTCTGACACGCAGGATTACTGCTTCTTACTTCTTGGAGTACTGACTATCCAAGGCGGGAAGTTTAGCTATCACGTCAAGGGACCTAGACCAGACGGCACTGCGTCAGGACGCCCTCGCTGGACACACTGTCTTGTTTGGCTCACTCCTTTTTCGCTTCTTCGACGCCCTGCTGCTGCCTCCTACGCTTCCTCGTCGCCTCGGGCCCGTACCGCCCATCCACATCGACCTTTCAGGCAGCCAATGTCGTCCATAGTTGTCTAGGAATACACCCGCTAACCTTGCAGGCCTCCTCCCATTCCGGTCTCGACCGCCGCTCGAAGTCCCCATCCCAAGTTCCCAACGTGGGGTCTTCATCTGGTCTCTCCCTATTTTGGCAGCGGTTGGAGTCATAGGAATAAAATAGTGACTAAGTGTGAGTGCGTCTAGCCTCTTCATCCGGCCTCCTAGACGGCGGTCCATGGAGAGTCACTGCCAGTACTAGCCCTGTCTTAAACGACGACCATTGCACAACCATTATCAAACCCATTGGGATTACCAAAGAGGGATTAGACCTAGCTCTTTCGCATGATTTTCTTTCTTATCCCCCCATAGTCACAGCGTCTTGCCTCTTCTTGCCCTGTTATTCTCGAAGTATCGAGCCCCCCGTAGTCTGGCCGATGCCTGCTCAGTGCTCACGTCCGCCTGTGATTTGAAGAGGGCCTCAACGTCACTCGCGCGCGCGTCTGTCTGTACGACTCGTTATCTTTTTATCTTCTTAAGCTTCTTGTGCTCTTAACCGACACCCACTTCTCTCACTCTTTTCCTCTCCCCCGTCTTTTCTTTCGATCCCCCCGCCCATCGGCAAGCAATATCTCTCGGACAACCAGTTGATCGTCTCCCACCCCCGTTATTGGTATTAGAATATATAGCGTGGCATCTAGCATCCCACCGCGTACTGTGCCATTATTATTCACACGATTGGCGTTGACGATTGATGTTGTTGACTGCGACGCTTGCGAGCTATTTCACTTGCCGAGATTTTACAATATCTGGGAATCCAATCCGCGCGGTCAGTCTTCCCAATTAATATCACCCAACAGCGGCTTTTTTCCCACACCGATGTCACGGTCTTCGAGCTAGTCGCCTTGAAAGATCCTGCGGACTACGAGGTCGGTTTCAACAGCAGGGAGAGAGGACGTTTTCGCGCCAGGGGATATCCCAGAGTTCGGCTCGCCAAGTGAATAGTCAAGGTAGCAGTATGTGCCCTCCTTTCGCGTTGCAGATGAAATTCCGGATGTTTTCTTTGCTGGCCCTTGAAACATTGCGAACTAATACGCATCCCCCCCCTCCATTCGAGGCGGCTGCCGTTGTAAATAAGTTGGGTTGCGCCGCCAATGCCGCCAATGCCGCCATTTTCAAAGAGGTCACCATCAATATCAGGGTTGCAACTTGCAGAACCCGGGGCGTATGAGGAGCGAAAACGGCCTGCGGCTTCTGGGTAGCACGGGGGCAGCCATGATCTTCTATTGGAAGCGCAATGACAGCAAAGGCTTGAGAAGGTCGCATTTTTGATGAGTGCCATGCTGATTCGTTTCTTTCCCTAGGCTCAGAGGCTGCCCGGAGCAAGCTACGTGTAAGTGCCCCCTTTCCGAGGGGGCGGGAGGGGCGGCTGGGGTCATTTCTGGTATACCTGTAGGTACTCGGGAGGGTTGTGCAGGCGCCACACTTTACGATCTAGCAGACTTGGCCATACAACCGATCGCCATTCGGGTACCGGAACACTGTACATTTCTTCTACATGCGAGCCTCACCCGCGCCGCACTCGATTACAACCTTCTCCATGTACACCACCCCAGCTGATCATCTCTGCTCCGTCTAGCATCTCTAGCCTCAAGTGTGGAGCGAGTACTCTCGAGGTCCTTGCGTCTTCGGGGTGTTCGTTCTGGCACCAGA
This sequence comes from Xylariaceae sp. X167, assembly GCA_028637775.1. Taxonomy (NCBI): domain Eukaryota; kingdom Fungi; phylum Ascomycota; class Sordariomycetes; order Xylariales; family Xylariaceae; species Xylariaceae sp. X167. The sequence continues at coordinate 21,392 of JAJFDK010000164.1, forward strand.
CATTCTCACCAAGGTCACCATCTCTGGCGAGTTGCCATAGCGACGGCTATCTATCGTCGTCATGATAGCTGTCGCAACCAGAGTCGCAGTCCACTGGATCTCCCTGAGAAGGGACCATGTCACAAGCTGAAAGGTCTTGGTCGTATCAGTGTTTCGCCTGCACAAACCGTTCTCGAAAGCCTTCATTTTCCTGTGTCACTGGGTGTCAGTGGCTTGGGTTCTACCTACAGTGTTCATAAGAATGCGAGCTAACGGCGAGTTTGTATTGGTAGAAGAGCGTCGACAGGGGTTTTTGTCGCTTGACAGTACGTGCTCGCTGACAGTGCGATTGAGTATCGCACTCTTGGCAGCCCTCTCTGTGATGGTGACGGCGGCTTTGGACTCTTCAAAGGTCGGTGTGGTCTTGTCGACTCTCTTCTTTTGGCCTCTCTGGCCTCTTGCCTTGCCACTGCCACCCACCTATGTTTTCATCCACCTACCTACCTTGGTTCTCTCCTGCTCTCTGCCTGTCTTGTGTCAGTCCATCTCCCTGCCTAGCCACACGCAACTGCTGTGTCTGGTTGTGTCTGGCTGTGTCTGCTGCTGTTCGACGGTTCCTATAATGTTCATGCATGCGTTTCTGCTGCCCTCTCAAACGCTTATCTCCTAGCTCTTGATCTGTGGTTCTCTGGGCTTGCATCGACTTCCCTTGGCTTGTCTGTCCCCCTGTCTGCATACCCTGTCACGGCACCTGCAAAACCCGATCTGATCACTTACACTAGCTTAATTTGCTGTTTTATTCTCCCACTCGTTCACACCCTCTTCCGTACCCCCATGCCGCCGTACCCCCGTCCCCATAGGGCTGGTCATCGGGAGTCATTTGAAAATGATGGTGCATCGCGGCTCGTACTTCTAAGTACTGGTAACCGCTACCGCTACCGCTTCTCAAACGATTCGAGCTGGTGAGCGGTCTAGTGGGTAGCGAGAAGATGGTTCTGAATCAGGCCCATACTTCCACTTGTCCTCTCCATTCGTGACCGGGAAAAAGAAAAAGCTTGGGTAGGATAGAATGAGGAAGGAAATAGGTTGTTGTTGTTGTTGTTGAGATCAGGAGTCCGGCTGAAGCTGAAGCTGACCGTTATGCTCATTCAGAAACTGTTTCAGCAACGGCCACTGTTGAATTCACCATCGATTTCACCACGGTCGGCCTCGATTGGAGCGCCTCCTTTACCGTTGCCGCGTCCTCCACCCCCACCACCAACACCACCACCGTCCTCTCCACGGCGGAACGAGAGTGAAGTGCACCTCTGGCCTCTCGGACCAGAGGCTCACCGAATGAATCCACAACCTCTCAACAAGGTATATATAGACATCCTTACTTTTTTGACCATTTTCATTCATCTTGAGCCCTGTCATTGGGTATCGTGCCGTAACTCCTTTATTTTCTTACGTCCTCCTCATTTCTCTTTCGATGTTCATTCCGCCCCGCTACACGATTTCGCCTGGTTATCTCCCCTGGGCTCTGCGTGATGGCGCCATACAGAGCGCAGGCCTGCTATTGCCAGGAGGGATTATGTCGGGAGTAGGTAGGAGATGGTGGAGTGACAGGTTTGCCGGACCGGTCTGCGAGGACGCAGCCATTTTAATTAATCGCCAGCCAATTGGATCAACCTGCCGATACGCACCGGTGATGCTTTGGGAACGTGGTAGCAGCGACAGACAGAAACGCAGATGAAAATCACAAACGAAAAGATCCCAATAGCCGTCCGCAGAAGGCAACAGAATCACCCCGTCTTCAAAAGAGTAATCGGTCAACACTGACTGCGGCGGCTGCAACACGCAACAAACGCGCGAAACCTCGAGAGATAAGCGACCGAAAGAATACTTCGCAAAGGTCAGTAATTATGATGCTGTTCTTTTTCTTTTGCTGGTTTCCAGGTCGGCAGTTCTTGGTCCTTTCTCCTCCCAAGCCCAACCAAGTACTTCTACCTCCGTTGCATGTATTCCGTGCCGCCAACCACGGTCCATGGAACGCACTCGCATTTCATACAATCTTGAACTGCAGGGTTGTTACCTATCGACACCCAGGCACGTATCTTGTCGAAGGGTCCAGAACACGCTCTCATTCGTTACCTACCTCGTTCTGCCTGCTCCATGCTCTCAACAGTGTTGACGTCGAAGTTCCTTTTCGTTTTATTATTTTTTTGTTTTTTTTTTCTTCTCTCGTATGTTTTACCTTATCTCTTCTCGCTCGTGCGTTTCTTACTCGCACTCGCTCGCTTTCTTCCCGATCTCTAAAACACCCATCAAACAAAACGAGAATAGGGCAAGAGTGAAACAGCAGCGAGAGAGAGAGAGAGAGAGAGAGAGTCGTATACGCCGAGTCACATGCAACTCTGACAAGGTCCATGCGTTGCTTGATTGCTTTCCTGGCTTGCTTGCTAGTCGCTTGCTCGTTTTACATTGACGCTCAGGTGAGAAATGAGCGGGCAAGAAAAAACGAAGACTTCACGAGTCTCGAGATGACCAGGGGGCCCACGATGGCCAATGGGGAAGGCTGGATGGGCTTTTTTCCCCGGCCAGTGGCCCATGTGAATCATTCCTCGCTGTGTAACGTTATACGTCAATGATTTCGGATTAAATTCACTCACCAGACACCACTGGCAAGAGCGATGAGGAAAAGAGGCAACATTCACTGCACACCCGCGCACTTGTTGTTATTAACACGGTCTTCTCATTACCTCACCCTGCGACACACCCGTGCACACGGGGCCGGCACCCACGACCTGCAACGACCTGCATCTACATCCACTCCCACCTTCACACCCACAACTACGCTCACTCCCTCCACTCCCACTTTACACCCCACGCTCACACTTACACTTACACATTCACTTACAGACATTCATTCATTGACTTCACATTCACACGTTCACGTTGACGGGCACTACTTACTTACACATCCTCTCTATCCATACATGTGCTTTGCAGAACTCTCGTTTAATCTTCTAAAACTTCTCCATCTCTACATCTTCATTTATTGCCAATGTATGTACTCTTCTGCGCCCATATCAAGAAGAATCTGTCAGGATGTACTCTACTTTACTTTTCTTATTATTCCCCCTCCAGGCTACAGCTGCCTCTACAGAAGCTTCCCGGCGTGCAGGTTCTCTACATAATACCTGAGTGGGTACTTGGGGATGCATGCCTAAAGCGTCCCTGTCTCCTGGAGCTCTTATCAGAGCCGACCGTGCCCTTCATTACGTACTGTCTGCTTACCCAAATTTCCCTATTTATATATTTTCGTATTTTATCTATTCTTTCCGTACAGTATTTTTTTCCCAGAGAGCATTTCCATCTTCACATATATCCCGACAAGTACCTGATCCGTACCCCGAACCTGTACATGCGTGTACATGTCTCCCGTTATGTACATGTACGATGGTACATCGAACCTCCTCGTGCGGCCCTGCCCGCGTTGTACGTCCCCCATTCTGCAATCCGTGCCTTCCTCTACACCTTGCCTATGACCTACGTACCTACCTTGCTTGCCGACCAGCCTTGCTCCAGGCATCGGTATCGGTACTTGCAGTGGTACTTGTACTTGGCCTGTACTTGAAGCCATTGCCCTTCCCGTCATTCTTGGTACCAGATCTGGCGCGCAAGAGCTCCAGTCGTAACCACTGGTCCTCCCACTCTCCCAGAACCAAATCGCGTGGGCTGCGCCATGCTTTTTGCTGCTGTACCACACACGCCTTGTACCGGCCATGTAATTCGTACCTGCTCTGCGTACTGCGTACCAGGAAGGAGCAACACAGCTCAAGCACGCTGAAGCACGCCCTCGTTTTCTGCCCATGGCTCTATGCCGATGCCTACAGGCGGCCTATGCATAATATGCCTCTGACTACGCCGGTGTTTTCTATTTTCTATTTTCCACCTACTTTTCAACCTATTACGAGACAGTAGACATTCACCGGCACATACCACAGCCCAGCTCGCCTTCTTATTCACTAATTGGCTGCTGATTCATACGTCGACGGTCTTCCTACATTCCAATCACACTCTGCCTGCTACTTCTTCTTAACCAGGCCCTAGAATATCTTTCTTATGCCGTCTTTCTTTCTATCCTGAGACGGCTGGACTTCTTTTCGAATACTTATTTCTCACAAACCCCATGAAACATCTGCCACTTACACAACCATCACCGTCATCTTCATCACACATACTTGTTGAGATCTCGGGGAGATCGTCTACTAACTGACCCATCTCCGGCTTCAGCTGCTACAGGTCCCGGCCTTCCTACCTGATACGCTGTCTCCTGCTCTAGGCCACCGATGCCGTAGCCTGGTAGACAGCAGCACCGTTCCGGCTTGGGGAAGGGCAGAAGAAGAACCAGAAGAAGAAGAAGAAAAAAGAAGTGGCCAGAATCGCCGCAGCAAGGAAGCAAGTCGCCAAAGAGAACCACCTGGAGAAACCACACCGCCGGCTTACATCAGCACTTCTGTCTATTTCTTCCCTCTGCCGCCTGCCTACCTACCATTCTACCATTCTAGCGTCGCCTGCCATTAGCACTCTCCGTTTGACTGTAGTTGTTTCACCCATAGTACCATGAACTGACGAGAATCTCCTCTGCCTCCGACAGGACTTTGAGCCTTCGCCGCCCACTTGCAACGGGTTGGAATCATACATTGAAAACCCAGCCATAGCTGATATGCGGTATGTTGTCAATCTGATTGATTCCCTTCTCAAGTCTGCATTGCCTGTCAATACTCGAAGATCAGCCAAGGTGCAAAGCTGCTCTTCTTCTATTTTCTTCATATTATATCGCCAACGGTTCATACGTTTCCACATGTTTCACAGCAAGCCCTTTCACAGCATCTTGCCTGCTCATACACTATCCGTTTCTGCTCCTGCTCCCCATCTCCTCTGGGAATTGGGCATACGTCGTGTTGCACTATTCAGGCATTTCTGGTGCCTGTTTATCGTGCTTCTCGTTGGTACGCCCATCGCCCGTGACTCACGGGAATTGTATGTACAAGGATGTGGCTGTCCTTATCGGGCGAAGACTGCAACACGGCTCAAGCTCGTCATTGTGGCTCTCCTAGGGCTTGCGCTCTTCACACATTGATCACACTCTGCCCTCCGCATATCTGGACGACTGCTAGTAGACTAGAGGTTGTTCGTGACCTCGTTGTCCCCCGATCCTCATCCGCCATCCTGTCTCCCTGTATAACGGCAACGCTGTTGTCAGTATCACCACCGTTCGTCGCACTCAGCCAGTTGGCATCGTGTTGTGCCATGTTGTTGTGCGGGAACACGGTACCCCATAGTTACGCAACCTGCCCTACGATGCCACAACACGTTGACACGAGGAACTCCTAGCTGTTTTGCGGGTTCGTACTGATCTATTTCCGTGCCAGATACAATCAGGATCCATCCAGTATTACATCTTTAAGCTTAGATACCCAATCTCAGCCACCGCCGGTGGTGAGCGGCTTTCCCGCGCCCCTTCTCAACTCTACTACGGGGTATTCCCCGGACACTGGTCATTACTATCCTCCTCCAACTTCGCATCTTTATTCTACCGCCGCAGTCGATCCTAGGTCTCGCCTAGGTTCTACGTAAGTTACACATTGCCTTACCATCGATTTCCGTCGTCTGTTTTATACATACATGGACGTCTGTTTGTCTTGTCATATTCCAAGCTCACCAAGACAAGAAACAGCAACAGTACCTCCTCTACGGGTATGGCACATGCCCCTCGCGCTACTGCGTTGCCAAACCCAGGATATAGTACCAGAGAAGTCTACGCTGGTTCACGGCCGTCGTTCGTAAGGGCGGCGGACCAAATATCTAGGTCCAACACATTCGCGACTCCTTTACGGCGCCATCCTTTATCGCCAACACCCAGTCCCAGCATTGGTTTCACCAGTCCCGTAAGGATGGAGGGTGTACATCAATACGGGAAGAGCCAGGCGGCCAGCATTCCGCCGCTTATGCCACTGACTGTTCACGGACAGCTCATGTACAGTGATGGAGCAACGCCGAACACGGGTACGCCCGTCAAAGTTGACATTCAAGGCGTTATCGACAAAGGCTTTTTCCTTTCGGAGGGAGAATGGACATGCTACCGACGAAACTACTTCTCATGTGTTTGCTCGTACAGCCTGGCGCCGCACTATCCCAACGCGACGATGCAGTACATTCCATCAGGATCAGCAAACTCCTACCAGGTACTCGGATTCGCGATGAGCATTTCGGCCGTTGTCTCGGATAGCGACTCTCAGAGCATCGACCTGGTTCAGCACACTCCCAAACGAGACAAGGGCCCAACGATGAAGCCGGAAAAGGTGAGGTTGCTGCCTAAGGCTCCTCAGCAGGCATCACACCCACTTGGTCTGTATCAGGATCATCATACCATGGCGGGTAGTTCCAGGCCAATCTACGACGGTGGTTATAGTCAGAGCGGACAGGGACCCTTCGCGAACGAACACACGTTCGAGAGGATTCAATTCAAACAGGCTACTGCGAATAACGGCAAGAGACGAGCTGCGCAGCAGTACTACCATCTAGTTGTCGAGCTCTACGTCGATGTAGGCTCCCAGAACCCGGGCGATCAATACCTCAAAGTCGCAGAACGAAAGTCGGCGAAGATGATTGTCCGCGGTCGCTCTCCAGGTCATTACCAGACTGAGAGACGAGGTAGTACAAGCAGTGGCCCAGGAGGTTCTAGCGGCATGGGCAACTATCCGAGCTCTCAAACACTCGGTGGCGAATACGGCACGGGTTCGTCTAGCCTTCTTTCCGGTGGGTACTCTGCAACATACGACGCTCGGTCGGGACATTACAGCACAACACGCCACCCAGAAATCGGCATGGAACCTATGATCCCGGCGGAAGATGCCAAGGCAATCGATACAACGAAGGACTACCAGTACTATCCTTCCACTATATATGACGGCGTCGAACAGCGCCAGGGTATCGAGATGTTCTCTCATCGGAACGAGTCAGACCCCATCATGACGGCTACGACCTCTTCTGTCGATCCGGGAATTTCGAAAGTAAAGCACGAGTGTGACTATCCGCTCCCCAGCATACTTTATCAACCTGGATCTGCCTACTATCCCAGAAGCTGCAGTCGGTTCGAAGGTAGGGCGACGTCGGCCGGACTGTACCCCACGCCCCTGTCGCAATCTGGTTAAGTCATCGGTCATTGCAACACTGCCGAAGAGTATACGGGAAAGCGATATAGAGAGCGAGCGAGCTGGGGTATCTACGGAGATACCGCATGCTGTGTACGACGTACCCCCCTGATTTATAGCAACTTGGCTTCTTACCTCCACCTTTGCATCGAGTCGGTCGCACCGGAGAGAAAAAGCATATGGAATTTGATTTCATCGGATTATAGCCCCAGCTACTGGCGCTGAACTAGGATGGCGTACGGAAATGAAATACGGAAAGATCAGAGGACCGGAGTTTAAATCAGCATGGGTCACCTCGACATACAAAGGAAATGTGAGGGCAATAACGGCACAATCTGGTATGGCATCATGTAATAAGGACTCGGGTATACTAAACAAATGAGGTTTTTTCACGAAAGAATGCGAGCAAAAAGGAATTGAGGAGTACGGATGCTTTTCTTATTATGGAACTGTTTTCTACGTGTGAGACGGACGATGAGCAATGCGATAGCGCGATGGGTTTATGGTTCGACAGATGATGTCTCGAAGCTCGTGCCTAGGCGAGAGGCAGATGGAAAACAGTCATGGGTGGCGTTTGGCAAAGACGGATGGATTTCACCCTAAGGGGAGCATGGAAGCTTTTCTCTACTTCTTTCTTTTCTCTCTCTTATCACCTGCTTCTTTCGACGAGGAAACAGCAAGATGGCGAATGCCTTTTCACTACTTTATGTCGCCCTTTCGTTGTTTACCCTGGCAAAACGACACTTCGCTACTGTTATTGCCGTTATTTTTCTTCGTCTTCCAACTTCTTTCGACTTCGGCGACCATGGGGCTGGACTGGATGGGCGGGGCGGCATTTGTGGTTTACGAGATTCTCGGCAAGGTAGCAGGTGACCAGCTGGATTTTTACTGAACGGGGGGAACTGGCTGGCTACGGACACACGATTCTAAGACATGAATGATGGGTTACCTTTGCGCGAAGAATGAACTCGAAGCTTTTTTTCTTTCTCCTTTAACTTAACACCTACCTACCTAGCATAGCTCCACTACCATCGCAATTGCAACAGGTTTTTTTTCCTCTTTTACGATACTCTCTACTACATTTTGAAAAGATGATCTCCGATTGGTGGAGACGCGTAGTGGCCTTGACTGATTTGCATGGCAGCTGCACAAGCCGTACCATTCGCGATGTTCGTACGGGGCGGCATGCAAAAGATTGTGATTCACCAGATCGCGAAAAAAGCCAAGTCAGAAACGATCTGACGATGATAATTCTGGGCCATTTTTATTGCCCCTTTCAGGTAAAAGGTAAGGTAATCCTCCCCCTGCCTTTTTAAACGTACCAGTTTCCCTACCGCTTTGGTACATGAAGATATTCCGTACGACTTGCCTACCTGGTCGCGGGTCAGCATGTCCTGTCTGGTCTGGACACGGTGGGAAACGTACTGTAGCGTGCGATAGTAAAACGGGGCTAGGGTACGGACCATGGTACGCTAGGGACCTGAAAGTCACGCTACAGCCTCATCTCATCTGTCCCACAGCGGAAACTAATCGCGAAGCTTGCGCGCTAAGGTTAGGGCAGAATTTTTGGAACGAGGGAAAAAAAAACACATGTTCGGGTCAATCATCGTGAAGGAATGACGAAAGTTTATGAGATCGGGCTAGGCCTATTGTGGTAGTATGAGGGCGCATCGGTATCGATCCATCCTGACGATGAATGATATGGGAAGGTTGCATGCACTTGTTACGGTACTTTTCGCTCGCTCGGTAGGGAACTACCGTCGGTGTGAGTGAGTGGTGAGTCGAATGGAAGGAAAGGACCAATGTGCGAAGAAACGTGTTGCCGAGATTCCCTGCACGGTACACTTACACAGGAACGTTGACAAGAGATACGGATTTTTTTTTTGACAGTTGGTCCCTTACTTCGTACCTTGATTGATTTGGTAAGAGTTGAAAGATTCGAGAGCGCGAAACGACAGTTGACAAACACAATTACAACTTCCACGAGAAAATTAGTCCTGGGATCCTTTACCTGTCTTTCGCTGCTCCCCACGGCCCGTCCCAAGGCTCTCGGATGGCACCGGGCCAGACCGTCCCCTATCTCTTACGAAAACCTTACATTATTCATACGGTGAATTTCCTCATCAAACCCCCGTATCGGTACATGAAAGCTGACAACCAATTCATACCGTAGGATACGTAGGCAAGAGAAGTAAAGTAGCATTTCAACGTCTTATGTTTCACTTTTCGCTGCTCTCTCAAGAATCCAAATTTGGTGTGGGTGGAGTTGGACAGGGGTCGTCGGATTTTCTGGTGGGTCGGACTTAGAACGGTCTTTAGTGCGGCAGAAACGCTAGTGCGGCATGCGCTAGGACGAGTACCCTTCGATGTCTGGATGCACCCGGGGCGTGAGAATCTGTAACTTTTTATCTGCCGACATCATAGTTTGATCGAGAGATAGGTGAAAATGAAGGCCCGTATGACAGTTTCGACATACCTATCGTAGGCGGGCTACGTAGGCTAATCTGTATCGAAAGGACGCTTAAAGGATAGAGAATGCAGGCTGCGTTAGTTGCGAAATGCAAGTGCCTTCGAAGGTCCTTCTTCTACTTCTCCTTACATACCCGCCGTACAGGTCGTAGGTAATACCAACCGAATCAAGGGAACACCGGTATTAGATAGAGTAATTCGACTTTTGGTCTTCAATATGTGATGTATGTGGATTATGAGAATAGAATAGAACGGTGTATGTAGTACGACGACGATGTTCTATGTAGGCACGATTTCTTTGCCCGCCCCCAAACGCATGGGACTTAAACAATTAACGCGCGCAAGGGGGGAAGAGGGGAGGAAGAGGAGGAACCACCCCCTGGACCCGGGATCGACAACACGTCAGGCAAGTAAGAGTTTCTGTATGTAGTGTACGGACGGACTATGTATGTAACTAGACCACAGGATCTTATCTGGCTTGGTGTTGCTGATCGCAGGCTGGGTTGAGTACTCGGTACAAGGACTCAATCGCTGCTTTGGAAGTAGTAGTAGTAGTAGCAAACATCCATATTTCCAAACCGGTGAGGTTATTACTTACATATTCTTGACTCTTTCGCCTAGTTTGCTGGTGATTTGGCATTCCGATGAAGAACTTTTTTGTTTTTCGGGCGTCTGCTGTCTCTGCTCTCACCCAATGCCTCTGAACTAATACACTTTTCTTTTCTCGTCTGTCTGCTTGAACTGACACTAGTTGCACGGTCTGGTGAGGTACTCGTATCAATGGCCCGGGCCGTAGATACATGATGCATTGTAAGTCCACAATACCTACGGCCCTCACAAGAGATACGTACATTGACCGTCGATCGTTGTACATATATTCCGGCTGTTGTAGTATGTACGGAGTGATGTACGTGCCTATAAATGGATCACATCTAACGGTGATTTAAACCCTTATTACTGCGTACACTGCCGATGGGTGTGTGTGTGTCGTGTTTGCTTTTGGCGCCGATTTTTCATGTCCGGTACTGCGTACATATTACCCTTCGTCGTCGTGGGTATAATAATAGGGCACCCAAGAAGGCGACTCGTCCGGGCCTCGGGGAGAGTGCAGGGCGTAGATGACGTAGGACTCCGACGAAAGGGAAGAGGAAAGCTGGTTTCGAAACAGGCAAACAAGAACAGAGCCTCATGATCAGCAGCACTTTTTCATCACGATGAGTGAGGTGATGGATCATGGCATGCTGGGAAGTCATGTGCCGTGTACCATGAATGTAGGTACGAGTACATGGCCATTCCCCTCCCCCATTCTAGCCTGGTCAGATAAGTGAGGATGTCCAATGGATGAGAGTAGATCACTTAAGCCTGTGCACATGCGTACAGCATACAGCACCATCTCTTGATGCTGTACGTACCTCTCACACGCCAGGAAACTGGATCCGAACGGTGGGAGCTGTGAAACAAACCGTGGCCGAGAACACGGATAGAACGCAGAACGAGTGAACACAGAACTAATCATCTAATACCGAACCGCCGAAATGCGAGACAGGCGGCTGTCAATTAATCCATAGGCAGACTGGAAAACTGGGACTTTTGGGAGTTTGTCGTTTTTGCGTCGTTGATTATTGCCAATTGGCGGTGATGATGGATGGTGCAGGTAGATCATGGACATCGATGGGAGCGAGGAAGTTCCCTCCAAGTACTTCGTCCTCGTTACATTCCAAATGTCAAATTCTGTACAGATGCATCAATATAGATTGGATTCCAATGTACATAATGCACATTATGCAGTTAAGGTCGATAACGTACTCGGAGTCGGGTTACATGGCAGAGTGACACTGTGAGACATTCCTGAATCTTTCTTCTTCACTGCTCGTTCCTTCTTTCTACATCCACATGGGTGTCACACGCACACGCACACACACTACGTATACACACAGAGCGGGCAGCAGCGAGGCAGCACACACACCGCTGCCTGCCTTCTTCATTCGAGCAATTTAATCTAAAATGGCCCAATCAGATTATTCTCTCTTTCTGCAGATGAATATCTTGAAACAGCATGAAGTCATGTCTGAGTGATCCAACGCCCGCCCCTTCTGTCAAGGCACTTTGGTTGTCATCCTATCCCTTTTCTTCTATACTCCGTACCTACGCTCGCTCGCTAATTGTGAATCCATCCAGGCTGACACTCTGACGCCTTTGCCCGTGATTAATTCTTCTCACGCTCCGAGTCAGAGTCAGAGATGCAGAACTCGGTCATAACTTCGGGCGAGCAGTCATACTGCACGACGATAGCAGGCAGCATTAGTGGCCTCGCGTACGGATTACTCTTTCGATTTTCTGATGATTGATCCGATTCTGCACCTATCGTTGTGGGTATGAGTGTAGATACTCGTACACCACCCAGCTAGCTCTGAGCTGCCTATCGTGCGCTACATTCACGCTGTTCACGTCAATGGCGGCTTGACAAGCTCGATTGAGCAGCAGAAAAGTACCCCCAAGGTACTCCGTATCCCCTGCGCAGAGCCACAGCCAATGATTGCCGGCCGGGCGCCGCCATAAAAACGCCATCTTCAAGGAAACCGGACGGCCAGGCCGCATCGAGGTTACTGCCGCGCAAACCCTCAAGGCCGTCGCTTACGCTCACCGAGATGGCGGCTTTCGAAAACTCAACTGTAGATCGAGCCCATCGCCGGACCGTCTGGTTCGCTGGCACTCCCCATGACTGTTATTCTCTTGCATTATAGCACCAGTTGCGACTACCTATCAGCTCAGGAGCATTCGACCAGGTCACCGGATGAACTGATTGTATCACAACAGCCAGCATACACCACATACACTCGTCCACACATACACACATACCTGGTGCGATGGTCACTCTAGGTACACTTACAACCGTGTGGCGTGGTCTAATTAAGCTTTTGTGGAGCTTAAATCGACAATGGCTACCTTATCAGGCTCTTGTGAAGCCATCGCCGGCCTGATACGTGGGAACGGCGGAGTAGGGGCATTTACGACTAGGTGGCATGATTGGTATGATGATGGTGGCTTCGACAGTGTGTTCGTATATCTGTCCGGTCTGCCTTACTGCTTACTTTGCTTCGCGCTCTCGAGACTGGAGTAGAGCGGATTAGGGTGGCATTCCGCCCTGCCATTCAGACATCGGCCCCCTACTCGCTCGAAAAGTTCTCAACGCTTGCGCGCTTCCACGCTGGCTATCCCGGCCTTTCCCAGATTCCGCTCCCAATGGCAAAAGGGACTTTGAACTAGACCGAGCATGCTGCCAAGACGAGTGGACTGTACAGTGGCCGGCTTTCGGCCCCGAGGACAATCTGATTATCAATCTCGGAGTCGCCATCCCATCTAATGCACGAATTGTGCGTCATTCAGCTGCCAGGACCTGTCTTTCTTCTCCTAATCCCCTGGCTTAATGACGCCACTCGCTCCCTTGCATCGTGCTCCATTGTCTAGGGGACGGACAGCGCCGTCATAGCTTCCCATCATTATTCTCGAGATGCAGGACAATCTGACTTGTTCATCCGTGTGGGTTGCAAACCCAACTACGAGTACACCTACGAGTACATACATCGACTAGCAGCGGTCCGATTGCAGCCTTTGATCAAACCAGTCGAGAAAAACGGCAGGTTTGATATTATCTACTGCGGCGCTGGGTACTGCGGCGCCGTCCGCCTCCTGGTAGTGATCCCCTGTACTGATGCGGTAATATACTGTGCCGCACCAGTTTCGCTCTCCCTCTTCGAGCTTTCTCACTATACCAACGAATACAACGGCACGCGGACCATCTTCAGTACGGATACATCTTGTCGACAACCCAATTGTCCAATCTGGTCTCGATCATGCAGGCCCCAAGTACACTTCGTTTCGCCCGTGCAGAATATTTGGCTGAACAGAACGCCATACATGGTGAATACATAAATAAACTCCCCACCAGTACTTACATACTATATCATTGTATGTGTGTGAAAAGTCGAGTCTCGGCGTGTTACAGTATCACCACTGTCATTTTTCTATTCCAGATAGCCGAGAGTTTTCATGCAACCCTCCCACCCATCCCTCCACCTCATGGAGCCCGGCACTTAATAACCCTCAGGTCACCATCTTTCTCCAACCTGCCATTCCTGTCACTGCGCTTTTGGTCAGAGAGCAAGTTAAGCCGACGCTTCCTACCCACCAGCGCATCCCGTCTGCGCTCTTCTTACCCCTGTCATCCGCGGGAATGTACTGGACACCTTACTCGACTACATAATATTTGCATGCAAGTGATAAACAAAGAGAGTCGGTATACGATAGTCAAGGCTTGCTGCTGCCTACAAACGCTGGAGATTCTTTCTGGGATCTGGTCCATAGGAACGCAGACCCCCCATAACATCCGCAGGGCAGCGCACCTCTAACAAGGGTCGTTGATTGGCATGAGGTTATTGTCATTGCCCTGATTTCAAATTAAGCCGATATAAGAAAAATCACATAGTCCGTGATATAGCGCGCGAACACGATGCTACTAGGCTCTAGAGGCTAGAGCTTGCTTCTAGCATGCACTTTTCAGTGTAAGATCGTATCAGCAGAACTCACTATGACGACGGCGGCCCATCCGCCACCAGACCAGGCTCCCAAGAAGCGGAAAGAACGGAAACTGGCTGTCCGTGGCGTCAAGATGTGGCGATGAAACGGTCAGATTCTCCAGCCTGCTATCGTACGTAAGTATTATCTCCAGTTCCTACCTACTTCGTGCATCGTTAGCCGTCTTCGATTCTCAAAAGGAAAAACACACATACCCTAGGGCGTAGATCTAAGAGCACCAATAAGCACCTACTTGTCTGTTATCCCGGCTGACTTGTAGTTTTATGTAGGGAGTTACAAGATGCGGTTTATCAGATTGATCTGGGTAGATAGAGATTGTCGCCACAACAGCGGCTGTTTTACCTCGAAGAGTCATTACACGGCAGACCGGGCAGATAGATTTGTGTTATGTTGTAGTATGTATGCAAGTGGGATGCTTCGCTCTGTTGTTCGTCAAAGCGTACGACCGACATGCGATTATCAAGCTTCCGTGAGTCTTACTCGAATGACTGAGTGAGTCAATCGTGAGACGTAAGTACTCGACTTCTCCTTTTCTCGATGCGAGATGGGTCTGTTTGAGAATGACCTGTTGTTGTTAATCCTGATGCGATATATGGGCTATCGTAGCTTATTATGTCAATTTTCGAACGCGACAAGCTGACCTGGTTTTGATAGTACTATTGCTCTCAGCCACGGGCGGATAGAGCGCCAACAAACTATGGCATTCGAACGAAGTGTGTACTGAAGGGGTCATGTTTACTACATGCGCGCATGACAGAGTCCTTGTTGGACTGCTTTGAACCGGCGTGGATGCTTCCTAGAGCAGCGTCTCGGCTCTAAAGGAGTCTGCTCGTATGTAGGTAGCTTTGCCCCCTGGTTGGGCTGAGTGACTCGGCAAAGAGCTCAGCTATCGCACGCAACATTGCACGCATGCGGCAAGTCCATCGCATCCTATCGCACCCTTAATTGAGAGAAACCTCACCAAGATGCCCTCTTTCCCTCACTCTCTAGAGCGTTCTACATCGGTGGTCAAATGCAACCGGTCATAAACCAGGTCCTGTCGCATCCTCGACCACATCTATCCGAACCCTATAAGGCACAATGAGGCGTCGCACAGCACGCACAGGAATGACGCGTGAGAAAAGCATGCGTTCCCTTCTCACTCACGCTTTTCATGCCCGGTTCAAGAATGGGCGCGTCTGGATTTGTTTCCTTGCCCACCACCATTCCTGGCTTTCTCCCTGAGCCCGGTCTAAGATGCCCAGGCAATGCAATGCTTTGTTAAGGGGGAATCCAATCATTTCCTCGTCGGGCTGCGGCTAACGGGGGCTTGGATCTCGCGATTGGCGCTGGATAGATTAGGTGCTGAGAAGATTCTTGTCAGAGGGAACACAACTGCGATGCAAATCGGCGTGAACAGCAGGATTTCGCCTCGGCCCGATGCAACGCGCGCCATGACCCAGGGCTGCGGCGGCTATGAGGTTTCTTTCTGTGTTGACGAAAGATCTCTTGGCATGGGCGATGGATCCCTACGGAGGGAAGGAAACTGTCGGTCTCCGTTGTCCATGTTGAGCGCGCGGTCTCATGCGGCATGATTCTACATGGAATCTTCTAGGTACTCAGACAGGCTTGTCGCGTGGTGAAAGCCGTTTGGGACTTCAACCGTGTACCGACCGAATATGTACGCAATATGGGAGAGCGCAGTGGTTTTCTTCCCAACTGCGACGGTACCTCTTGACCAGAAGTTCATTCGATGTCTCAGTGGTTTGTTTTCATGGCGTCGCGAGTGGATACGAGGATTCGCATACGCCTGAATTGCATGGGATTTGGAAAGATGCGACTAGACGAAGCGTACTGCGCCGAATACGATGAAGTCTTTTCATTGTGAAGGCAGATGTGATTTCCTGGCATGCTATCGACTGGCAAGCGACGACCGCACGCTTCCATACGAGGCAGCTGAAAGCTATCGTGCAGTATATCGTACTCCAAGTCTTAACGGTTGTACTTCGTATACAGTACATTACGGGTTACATACCTCCTCCCATGCACTCCGTAACCCGTAATCCGTACCGAAACCCGCACATAAGATCCCCAACTCCGCGCGAGGTAAGCAAAACAAATGCTTTGTTTCCTCGCCTCCCAGCTGAAAGGGGTAAATATACGGCCCTTTTCCTCCAAGATGATTTATTGCGTCACATATTGATTGCATTTATAACCGTATATCATCCATTATCATTACGCGTTTTCTATAAGGGATTCTCGACACGAAAAGATCGTCGTCGCGTCGGCCCCCCCCAGCGCAATCTCGCAAAGACCTACCCTGCTTTACACCTACAGCCCTTAACACCCACCCATCCTACTCGTACTTACTTACTGCCTGGTATGTTATGTACATATCCTCAAGCCACATTATGCGCGTGAAGTGCCGACTGTTTCCGGAGACTATTTTCCTACGAATCTTACGTCACGATATTTGCCTAGAACCGGTGTGGCCGTTTGTCGACACCCTCTCCGGGCGCGCGCGGGCCTTGTTCACGAGAGATGTGATGTACTGTCGCCCCCATGCCGGGGCAGAGTATGATCCTCCATCACTCTCAGTGAATCAGAGTGTGTCAGTCCCCAGTGACTGAGTGACTGATCGATGCAACGTCGACCGAATACGACCCTGACATGCAACAGTCAGTCAGACAGTCACTCAATCACCCGGTCAGACAGTCAAATCAATCACCAAAACAATATTCACTCACACAGAGACAATGAAAAAAAAATGATAATAAATTCCCCTACGTTACACGGCTTCCGACGCCTTCTTTTCAGCCCTACGCACGAATTCCTGTTTCACTGCCGCGCCCCGATCCCCCCTCGTATGAGTTAGGCTGGGGTCATGCGCTTCGGATTGATTCCGAGCTTTTCGATGGGGGAGGGGCCAATGCGATGTGACTTGCAACAAGGCAGTCATCTGTGATCCACGGATTACTACCTCAGACGCGGAGCCTGCCTTGTCTGCCTGCCTGCCCATCTCCATACTGTAAGCTGCCACACCCCGTCGTCTATGAAGAAGTTGATTATTACCACGCCGGTCATGTATGAATCATGATCTGCATAGTGTCATGGGCCTATTCAGAACGGGGTCTGGACCAGTCCCTCTCATGAGGGTGATGGCGCAGCAAACATACGTATTTGGTGTGTTTTTGCCGTAGGTCTTGATGTCGACGAACAGGAAACCCCTTTACAAGGCGGAAACCAGGATTTCTTCAACTCAGGTTACGACGTGTAACTAACCATAAGCGCGCCCGTTCAAACCTTCCTACTTCCCATCCCTTCAAGCGCGATGTACTACGACGCGCGGCTTTTGTGGGGGTTCCAGGTCTGTCCCCTTCATACGCAGTGACACACAAGCAAGCCTCGGGGGCTGAGATACTTTGTCTCGAGGTTGCTAAGATTAGAGACGGGCATGTGGAGGGGGATCCGGACGGCTTAACAGCCTGCACATATCAATATCCTCCCCTCCCCTACCGTGGTAGGGAGGTGGGTAAGCTGTGCTGATGACCGCTTCTGACTCAGCTCTACTTACCTACCTACCTATTACCCCAGACTCTTGGATCGGACAAGGCTGCTGATGATCCGGTGTGAGAAAAAAGTGCGCTTTTTTGATTCCGCGGTTCCGTGGGATTGGCGGGCGAGGCTTTTCTGAGACATCACATATTATACTGTCGAAAGCTTGGTCTTCGGAGATGTCTGCCTAGTGGTAGGTCAGACCCGAGCGGGAGTGTGTAGATGGACGGTATAGAGAGGGGAAAAGGGGCTGCTTATTTTGTAGGCATTTTGTGTGTATGTATGTACTCGTATGTGTATGTATGTGTAGGTAGTTGTTTAGTCAGTTGAGTAAGGTGTTTTACTACTCGTACTATTTGCGTGTCCCTTTTTTGGTTCTGAGTGTGATAGTTGGATGTACTCTGGTTTTGATAAAAGCCTCGCTTGAACTGCTGAGTTCATTATTAGAAAGATGTCTAACTTATATGCCTCGACTACGTAGACAATCTCATGTGAGGAATAAAACGAAATTAAATGAGAGGAAATGGTGCCTTGTAGTTCATCCTTGAGTGCTAATGCGTAGGTACGCCGTTTGGCCGAACACGACGAGCAGTAAACCATGAAACAGACAGAGAACACACGCTACACTCTTTGTATCCTTGATCTATCGTCGACGACATAGTAATGTATAATATTTCAAACATTATGAGAGATAGAATCGCCTATCCTGCGAAGCATAATGTAATTAAGGAGTTCGTATCTAATATTCGTGACTGATAATACCCTATCAAGTCATCATGTGAAATCCATAGCACAGACCGACCTGTCCGGAGAGATGAAGTGGCATCAGTTTCTAGCAAGATAGTCTCCCAGTCTCACGTAAAGAAGAGTCTACCACAGGTGTGAATATCGCTGTAATTAGGCGCCCCGGGGAGAGAAGTGCGATAGTTTCGAATGTTGGCCTCCTTCTCTCTTCCTCCTTCTGAGGGACATACTTACCAGTGGCAGCGCAGCGTCCTAGCTCGATACATCGTGACAATAAGCCCATTCTGAAATGTTTCGTAACTCTTCCATTACTGAATTCCATACAAAACAGGGCGCGAGGACAAACTCATACAAAGGAAGATCCGAACCTGGAACCAGGGGTTACGGTCCACGGAGTTCAACTAATAATAATGCTCTCATCCTTCAACATTGAGGGTCACACAGCAACAACAGGTCGGTGGTGTCATTTAAATCCTTGTTTTCTTTCTACACTATCATGCCTCTGTAGAAAAATAGTAGACGTCCTGTGTTCCGACCTAGGTATATTCTAAACGTACAACATTGCGCTCATTGCTCAAGGCTAGACGATAATATCAAGAAGCCAGGGTTGTCCAATGCGATGGTTAACCGACTAGTAAACCTCCCAACTTCATAGGGCAAATTCATCAATAACGGAAAATAGCATCCGCCATCTTAGCAACCTGCACCATCTCCAACACATCATGGACGCGCACAATATCAGCGCCGCCCTGCACAGCTGCCGTGACGGTGGCCGCGGTGCCGAAGACACGATCACCCGGCTTCGCCACACCTGTTATCTTGCCAACAAAGCTCTTCCGGCTAGATCCCAGCAGCCAGGGTAGACCCTCGAGACCGGGCCACCGTCTTAACTCGTGCATATGCCGTAGGATCGTAAGGTTCTGGTTACCAACCTTGGCGAAGCCCATGCCCGGGTCCAGGATGATGCGCCAGCGCCGAATTCCGGCGTTCTCGGCGGCCGCGATGCGCTCGAGGAGCTCTTCGGCAACTGTGGGGATCAGACCGTTCGGGTATTCGTTCAGACTGCTCATGGTTCGGGGCGTACCGCGCATGTGCATTAGGCATACGGTGCAGCCTAGACGCGCGACGGTGGGTAGCATGTTCTCATCAAGAAGACCTCCTGAGACATCGTTGACGATATCTGCGCCTGCCTTGACGGCAGCCTCAGCTACGGCTGCTCTGTATGTATCTACACTTATAGACACATGCGAAGCCTCGGGCATGCTGCGGATTAGGGAGATGGCGGGAAGCACGCGCGATAGTTCCTCAGCGACATCTACTTCAGGGGTTCCTGGAGAGGTGGACTGTCCACCGACGTCGATCAAGGTTGCACCGCTGGCGATGAAGCGCTGTATCGTCGAGCGCAGGCTCTCAAGATAGGTGGGAGAAGGTGGAGGGGAGTCGGGATCCTGTGCTGTCATGACTTGGCGTTGAGTGTCTGAAGGGTCGTGGTGTAACCCACCGTCACTAAACGAGTCCGGGGTCACGTTCAGGATCGCCATGACTTGCGTGGATCTTGTGGAGCGCAGCGCATTCAGGGGAGTAACGGAAGGGCGGAGCGGCGTCAGGGTGGACCAGGGCTCCTCATGCCCGCTGGCCGGGGGCGGGAGCTCATTCAAGTAATCTTGTATCAACTTCCAGGGACGCACAGGGTCAAGCGCGCGATCCGGGATCAACTCTGCCAAGGGCCGGAGCACAAACTCGCGCTCGGCAATGAGGGAGTGTGGAATCTGAAGTCGAGGATGAGATACTGTTTCCTTCTCATACAGGAGGATGTCCAAATCAATGTTGCGCGGCCCTTTGTCTATGAATTTTTGCCGGCCCATCGACTTTTCGATGTCCTGGAGGGCATCAAGCAGCGGCAAGGGCTCCAGCTCCGTTTCTACCTAGGCGCTGTTTAGCAGACGTTGTTTCCAGTGGTGATACACAGTGAATGTGAGAAGCGCATGGCTGAGATGAGAAAGATTCGGGACTAACACACCTCGCAAGCTCCATTTACAAACCGGCCTTGGTCAAGAACATACATCGGTTCTGTCTCCCACAAGCTGCTTGTTCGCTTTACCCTAATACCGCGAGCATCCATCTCGCGACAAGCCTGCTCGATCATGGCAACGCGATCGCCGAGGTTGCTGCCCAGCGCGATGTAGGCAGTCCGCATCTTGGGCAGCTTCGACTCCGACTTTCCCTTGCTGAAGACCACCTCATCCCTCGGCTGCGATCTCAGCTCGTTCACGAGTGCTTGGTCCATCTTATACGACTTGAAAGTTACGTAAGCCCGGCGCTGGGGCAGAGTCGTCAACGTCGACGATGCGGGTGCAGACAAAATTTGTACGGCAGGCTTTGTCGCGGGCGTGTTATAACTCCGGATAGCTTTGCGAGCAGTGGGGACGCCAATCGTGATGGTGGGGGTAAATGGTGAAACTGGCCGAGCACGGCGGGAGTGAGGAATCCATGCTCGGAGCGAGGTCCACGACGCCGGAACGCTACTCGTACTCATCGAGCTCGACTGCCACAATGCAGGCCGTATCACCTGCCGCGTCTTGGGACCCGAGTGACTTCCTATAAGAGATAGACGCCTGCAGCTGCTCGAAACAGGTCTGAAGCGTGGCAAGAGGCGCCCGATGTCTTGGAACTCGTCGAGGTGACGTGAGACGAGAGACGAATCGGAAAATTCACAAAAATGGAAGAGGGACGACTAGAGGGCCGTGACCATCTCAGAGCGTCCAAGGGATCAGATCCTCCAATTAACAATTAATTCCCGCTAGTGTGAGTTGGTTGTCAGCGGGATTGCGATTGGCCTCAAAATCTACCGATCGAGCTCCGTCGCCTTCTCGGTACTAGGTATTTCCGTCCCAAGGAATCCTCCTGGCAGCAGCATCTAGCAGTGGCCTGCCGATTTGTGACAATTCATCTGGAGTGATGCGATATATGAACGGTCATTCGCACCGATGAACAGTCAGGCGATGGCGGCAGCGAGGTTTCAGCACTGGTTGCGCCGTGTCTTCGCAGAGGACAAGAGATGAGAGATGGTGATGGATGATGGATGATGGATGAGTCTGACAGCGTGAGTGAGAGCCAAGCCGACAAGCCAGGGCGTCTCTGGTGGCGTGAGAATACAGTAAGCATACGGTGTTTTGTGCCATGTTCCACCTGTGGCCGATTTTCCAGGCGCCTGCTCTAGCGCAGTCAATCCGTACATTAGGCGGGTGACTAGTGCGACGGCGCGCTGGTTAGCGGACTTACTAAACGGGTGGGTTCTTGAAAACTTGAAAACTTGAAGCACTTTTCTCACGCCGATAACCGTCCGTATTTGAGATCCGTATCCGTAATCCGTCCCGTACCTACGAAGTACAGAGGACAGTGTGGTATTCAACGTATGGATTGTACTTCGTACGGAGTATGTGTACCTATCCGTGCTGAGACTTCATTGTGAGACTTTCTCAAACACTGTGCTAGGTATTTGCGCGGAATCACGCAGCTGTTTGCTGTTGTGACAGCGACGATCCCTTCGACTTTATGAAGTGCCAAAATCATACAAAAATAGATGCTTACTATCTCCGACGAGGGGGAGAGTCTGCATGGGTTTTAACTCCGTCATGCCGGGGATGATGATGGGTCTGTCAACCAAGGCATCTTCAACATGCAGTCGAACGACGCACTCTGGGCCCTACGAAATACATAAGAAGGTCTGTCCTACCCTCTCATCACCAACAACTGCAGCTCAGATTGGCATATTTGTTTAACCACTGGATAGGTCCGGATTGCCATGTGTCTGGTGCATGGAAAGAAGCGAGGCGACACTTGCACATGCAAATCCGTTCAGTTCGGTCAACAATGAGTCGATCCCGGGCCGCCAATCGAAGATGGCGGGACGGAACAGGCCGCCATGGGACTTTGCTTGACTCGCCAAAAAAAAGCATGTTCAACACACATAGACAACCTCATTATGTCACAATTAGGTCGACACAGCATGTAAGATTGTCGGCCATGTGAGATGGTTCAATCTCGGTATTTCACGAGATACGCACTCATGCCGACCGGTTCTTTCAAAGGTATCGCCGACAAAGAAAGACGACAGAATCACGAAGAAGGCCCTCAAGGTTGGCGCGAACCTCGGCTGTACCCGATGGGGACTAGCCGTGAACCCCGGGGTTCGGCCAAAGTGGCACCAGAGATGCCTCGGCTTCCAGCGATCACTTTAGCCTGCAATCCAGACAAGACATCGAAAACGGCCGCATATTTTCCATCCTCTCTTGCTCCTCTTATCCTCACTGAATACCTATCGACTTTACCACATCCTTCCGTGGAGCATCCTTGAAAGTGGTACCATCATTTCATATTCCGATTGAGGGCATAATAGTAATTTAGCTTGCCGCTGTCTTGATATATCTCAGTCAAAATGGCTTCCCCTCGTAGGTCACATTCCAGCCATGTATTCACCTCCAATTGAGGAGAAGACGACAAGAAAGCAAGAAATCAAGCTGCCAGCATGCTAACTCATGATGTTCCGTGAACAGAGAAGATCCGTACCCCTATCACCGACCTCTTCGGTATCAAGCACCCCATCCTGCTGGCTGGTATGAACGTTGCTGCCGGTCCCAAGCTTGCTGCTGCTGTCACAAATGCTGGTGGTCTCGGTGTTATCGGTGGCATGTCCTACAGCCCCGACATGCTGCGGGAACAGGTCAAGGAGTTGAAGTCCTACCTCGACGACAAGAACGCCCCCTTCGGCATTGATCTCCTCCTTCCCCAGGTTGGTGGCAACGCCCGCAAGACAAAGTATGTTTGCGACTCTTGGGAAGGGATGTCTGGTCTTGTTGATCGCACAAACTAACGCATTGTCCTCTTCTAGCTACGACTACACCAAGGGAAAGCTCAACGAGTTGGTCGATGTTATCATCGAGTCCGGTGCTAAGCTTTTCGTCTCTGCCGTCGGTGTCCCCCCCAAGGCCGTCGTCGACAAGCTCCACCAGCATGGCATTCTCTACATGAACATGGTTGGCCACCCCAAGCACGTCCAGAAGGCGTTGGACATTGGTTGCGACATCATCTGCGCCCAGGGTGGCGAGGGTGGTGGCCACACCGGTGACGTCCCCACGACCGTCCTTATCCCTGCCTGTGTCCAGATCTGCAAGGGCCAGAAGAGCCCTCTTACTGGCAAGCAAGTCGAGGTTATCGCCGCCGGTGGTATCCACAGCGGTCAGCTCCTCGCTGCCTCCCTCATGATGGGCGCTGGCGCCGTCTGGGTTGGCACGAGATTCATCCTCGTCGAGGAGGCCGGTGCCCCTGAGTCTCACAAGGAGGCCGTCCGCACCGCTGGCTTCGACGACACCATCCGTACCCTCATCTACACCGGTCGACCTCTCCGCGTGCGCACCAACGCCTACATCGAGAACTGGGAGAACGAGCGTCGCGCCGAGCTTAAGGAGCTTACCGCCAAGGGAAAGCTCCCCTACGAGTCCGACCTCGAGAAGGTTGCCAACGGCGACACCAAGTCAGTCGGTCTTCCCTCGACCGAGGGCCTTAGCGAGGATGAGATCGACGACATGATGGACCAGTTCCGCCCTCACTTGATGGGCAAGTGCGCTGCTCTCGTTACGGAGCAGAAGAGCGCCAAGGCCGTTGTCGACGAGTTCATTGACGATGCCGCCGCCGCCCTCAAGGCCGGCACCAAGCTTATGGCCAAGCTATAAAACCGCATACACGCATCTTTTACCACGAAAATCTACCCGAAGTACGTCAACGAGCGGACGAGAAGAAAACAGACGTAGCATATAAGTTTATGAGCTGAATAACGGAAAATTATCTAAACGGCCAATGCTAGACGCGTTGCATGTTACATAGGTATATATAAGATGAGGGAGGGCGGTTGGGGATTCATTATAGCCTGTATCATATGAATTGGAAATTAATGAACTGCATATCAAATTCACGAATGAGCGACGGGATGACTGTTTATTTACAATATTGCCAGATCTGAGATTGTAGATCTGTGCGGACTAACCGTCATCATTATGACATCCTCCGGGAAGACCCTCTCGGGTATGACAAAGCTTTTGTCTCCGTCAGATGCGAGAAGAAGCAAGCCTGACGTCACCACGCAATCAATCGAGTACCCTATGCGATCATCACTGCCAAAACTACTTCGAAGAAATGTCGAGACGATCAAAAAGGAGGATATCCATATTGCTCTCTCTCTCTGTCTTGTTTGATTTCAGTTAGTTTTTGAATATTATCTAAACTCACAATCTCAACAAGCAGCAGAAATGGCAGAAACAGTCGAGTTCGCAGCACAGAAGCTCTTCAATGTAAAGGGCTTCGTAGCAGTCGTGACGGGCGGCGGGACGGGCATCGGGCTCATGGCAACGCAGGTATGCAGATGTTACATGTCTCGTCTACTCACCAATCTATATCCTAGAAAGATCAGAAGCTTAAAGTCTCTTATGCATAGGCCCTCGCAGCCAACGGCGCCAGAGTCTACATCACAGGCCGCCGAATGGAAGCCCTCGAGAACGCCGCCAAGAACCACCAACCACCAAACAACGGCGGGAAAATCATCCCCATCGGACCCTGCGACGTGACGAAGCGTGAGGACATAAAGCGTCTCACAGACGACATCGCCAAGAAGGAAAAATACATCCATCTCCTCGTCTGCAGCGCCGGCGTCTCAGGCCCCAAGGCCGAACCCGAGCACACAGACGCGGACGACCTGCGCTCGCGCCTTTGGGACAACGAGGATGTTGACGACTGGCAGACAAACTACCAGACGAATGTGACGGCCGTCTACTTCACGACCGTCGCCTTCCTGCCGCTGCTGCAGGCGTGCATGAGGCCCAAGGGGCCCTTTGAGCCGTACACGGCGTCCGTGCTGACGATTTCTAGCATGTCGGGCATCATGCGTCATGCGCAGGGCCATTTCAGCTATAATACGGCCAAGGGCGCGACGATTCATCTTACTAGGATGATGTCGGCCGAGTTCCAGAAGGCGGGTATTCGTGTCAATTCGATTGCGCCGGGGTACTTTCCTAGCGAGATGACGGCGAAGACGCAGAGTGATGAGAGGCAGAAGAGTCATGTCTCGGAGGAGACGATTCAGGAGAAGGGCCATGTACCGCTTCAGCGGCCTGGTCGGGAGGTTGAGATGGGTATGTCTGTGGTATGTGAATGTCTACCTTAGCTTGTGTACCCCTTTCTCGCATTTTGTTTGCCATGGGACAACTCCCCGTCTCATGATGAGTTTGAGCGAATTGTTTGCAGTCGCGGGATCTGACATTTCACCTCGTCTAGTTATATCTGGCCAAGAATCAGTACGTGAATGGAGAAATCATCGCGGTGGATGGCGGCGTGTTGAATGTGCTTGCCGGACGGTAAATTATTTCTCATGAAATAGGAGGAACAGTTTGAAGATGAGGTCATTTGTATGGCAGCGGCACGGAATACGGAAGGCACAATCACGTAAATAACGTAATGCCGGCTTTATTGCGGACTTACGAAGTAAGAAACGGTCAGGTTCCACTTGCTTGTGCGCCGGTTCGGGGAAGGACCTTTTTCTCACTCACTCTCTCTCACCGCGCCGAAGTTCACGGATCTCATCCCGATATTTCTTCAACACGGAGGCCGTTTCATCTCACCCGCTGCTTTGCATCTCTTTATACATGGATGATTCTTAACGACTCACCACCTTTATCAAACACCCACATACCCGTATCCCAAGGCATCTTAGAAAGTAGGCACAACAAGAGAGTCATAACAGAATACTTCGTACTTTGATGAGATCACAAACATCTCTATCTCACGACCCTTCTCATCGATACTCCTCATCAGTCGTGAAGAATTAGACACAGATCATCATGGATCCCATCGAAGAGCTCTTAGACTACGCCGCATTCCACGGTGTAATGCTAAACGGCATCACACCCACCCGCATTCCCGCTCGCGGAATCGGCATCGTTGCAACACGCGACATTGAAGTAAGTCAACCCTCACTCACTATCTGATCTCACCCTCATAAACTCACCATTTAAAAAACCAGGAAGACGAAGTCATCTTAGATATTCCGAAGCCCGCCATCCGGAGCCTTAACACAGTCCCGAGATCACTTCTCCGCAAACTCAACGCAGATCCAGGAATCATCACCAGCAGCACCAACGAACTCCTCTCCGTCCACGGCATTCTCGCCGCCGACCTCGCGCTCGACAAGATGACCAAATACCGCCCCTGGTCCGCCGTCTGTCCGACACCAGAAGACCTCGTCACCATGCCTCTCCTCTGGCCCGAGGAGCTGCAAGAACTGCTACCCGCGCGCGCTCGCACGCTGTTGACTAAGCAGATCGCGAAGAGCACGCGCGAATGGGAGCTCGTCGCCCCCATCGCGACCGCCGCACGCGTGGACCGCGACGCGTACATATACGCCTGGCTCCTCGTCAACACGCGCACATTCTACTACGAGGACGACGTCATGCGCCAGCGGTATCGTGGCGTGGTGGCGCGGGACGACTGCATGGCTCTCTTACCCGTTGCGGACTTATTCAATCACGACTATGATGATGACGAGAGCTGCCGGGCCGCGTTGGGTAGTACCGGGTTCCAGTTCCGCACGCAGAGGTCGTATAAGAGAGGCGAGGAGTTGCAGATCAACTATGGCCGGCACAGCGGCGATTTTCTGCTCGTGGAGTACGGGTTCGTTATGGAGGAGAATTGCTGGGATGAGGTGTGTCTGGACGAGGTCTTTATGGACCGCTTGAATGATGAAGAGAAGGAGCGCCTGGAGGATCATGGCTTTCTGGGCACGTATGTGCTGGATTCGGACGGGGTTTGTTACCGGACGGAGGTTGCGCTAAGACTGCTCTGTTGTCCTAAACGCGAGTGGTTTCGCTTTGTTAATAAAGGCCAGGAGCGCCAGGGCACCAAGGAGAGAGTCGATGCGCTGCTGCTGGAGTTGTTGATGGAGTTCAGGGAAAGGGCTGGTTCGAAGATGTTACAGATTCGCCATCTGGAGGTTCCCCCCATCCAGAGTGCTATTCTGGTTGCGAGATGGGAGCAGATTCAGGGCTTGGTTGATGCGAAGATAACCAGTCTAACGAATGAACTCGAATGAACTGGAGAACTGATATGAGAGTCTTTGGCTCATCGCTGTACTTGATATTGTCTGAATAGCTCTATAGTATGATACCCTCGCTGGACGACCTTTATAGCATGTTTTGTGTTTGTTTCATTGTTAAGCTGGCCACAGGTATGCTAACTGACTCACAAAACGCTGCTACATGTTATTAGTTAGCAACCGGCTTATCAATCCCAGCTCTACTGGCCAACTCATCGCGTTGCGCACGCAGCGCTTTGCCCCTGAACTTTCAACAGGTAGATAGACACAATCTCTTCTATTTGGACTACCTATATGACAAGTCCCCATTCGAACCGGCAATAGTGTTCTGAGCATCTAGTCCGTCCAGGCCACTTATAGACATGGATGGACAGTGTGTGTCCTCCCAACGAGGGTATAACAACCGCTCGGTGCCTCTCGTATCGTCATGGCGCGTTCGCATATGAACAAAGAGCTCGGATTGGGGACGCAGAAAGGGTTGGCAGGGCGAGCCTGTGAACGACTATAACCGTTCTATATCGGATATCTTCGCGTCTCCAGTCGAATCGGAATCTCGTCGCGTCCATCACACTCTTCCAAGTATGTCCCAACATGTATTCGTGGAATCGCATTCAATCGCTCGGACTCGGACTCGCAATCGCATTTCGCGCTTCAAATCTTCGTTGGCATTCACTTCGTGTCTAGTCCCGCTTCCTTCCGCATGGCCTCCTGCCGCGCCTTCGCCTCTTCCGCATTCTTGAAATCTTGTCGCAGCGCCTCCTTCCTCTGTTCTCGCATCGCTTCTTCCTGCACAACCCAGACTGTACACAGTTAGTCACCTCGTCGACCACAGAGAGCGTATGCGCGCATCGAGAAAGCAATCGCGTCTGTCGGGGCGTGAAAGAGCTAGCCACGCATTGCAATTCGGGTCGGATCGCGCTCGGGGAACAAAGAAAACGTACTCGGTTTATCGGACTTAGAATACTCCTTCAATTTCACAACGAAGTCGTCGAACTCCTTCTGCCGCTCGTACCGGCGCTCGAGACTCCTCTTCTGCAGATCCGGGTTATACCGCTGGAAGAGCTCCTCGTCGGTCGGCATCACCCACATGACGAAGGCCGGTCCACCCACGACTACTGTGGCGCCGCTGTTTCACAAAAAGGAGGAAAGAGAGCCCCGGTTAGTGTCTTTCTCCCATGGATTTTTGGAGGTTGCATGATGGGAAGCATTGGGCAAACTGGATGGATGGAAGGAAAGAAAGTCTTACACAGCCAGCATCTTTGCCCATACTATCATCCGTTTCGACGCCATGGTTGTTCGTGGTGGTGAATACACAGCCTATACCACCTGCGCAAAAAGCTTTGTTTTCGAGAGGAAGTGGTGGCGGAATCGCGACTGCAATGCTGGGAATTGATCTGTAGGATTCCGTTCCGTTTGCGACAATGACTGATACCCCGGTTTCTATTGGTAGAGTGTTCAGGCACGGAATACGGAAAAGGTTGAAACAGAAACGGATTTTAGTGACGCGCTAAGGCACAGCCAATGAACAGGCGTGGCATGTGCCTATTCCGTACTGTACGGATTACGGAATGCCAGGTACCGTGGCGACCAACAGTTATCTGTAGCGGTGGGTTGCACAACTAAGCCATATAGGGTTTAAGGAAGGATTCTATC
>JAJFDK010000165.1:0-50533 GCA_028637775.1 Xylariaceae sp. X167
TTCGAGCGCTACGTATACTGAACCGCAAATTCATGGCAAATTTACCGCTAACTGGACCCACCAAACGACGCTACTGTACTGAGTTGAAGTTGGCCTTATTGGCGGGGTACAGCGCTAACAAGCTGCAGCTAGCATTGAATCGTGCCGGTAATTAATGCAAGGTCGGTACGGGGAAAGACCTAGCGTGGACCTACAGAGAGCGGGGTTGGGGATCTGGCCGGTCCTCATGATCCCATACTCTCGGATTACGTGCCCGACTTCCTCGTCGTCCCATTTCCCACCTGCACCTTCTAACATCCTACAAAAGCTGTTCAAGCTCACCGACCTACCTACATAGATATTCTTCTCCCACGTCAGGCTCTCCCTGCTTTTCCCTCGAGGTCGTTGCCAAACTATCCGAACTACCTATCACTCTCTCTGCACGCCACTCTGTCTTCTTGAGTTCTGTCCACCTAGTTCATGCTCTCGACTGACCCTCGATCCTACGATCAACATGGCCACAGTTCCCCATTGTATATACTGCTTTGAGACTCTCGCTGAGCAACTCGATGTCCGCAAGTCTATGACCTTGAAGGGGATTGAAGAGGTATGGGAGAAGTACTGCAAAGAGACCGATGCCGCGTCCATGAAGCAATCGCCAGCTCTACGCCGCACTGCCGCCAGTTCCGTGTCCGCCAATAGTAGTATCTCTACTCCAGCATCGGGATCGACACTGTCGTTAGCGAACAGCACACCTGCAACATCCACGTCTTCCCTGCCAGTAGATGAGCCTGTTATCACCGAGTACCCCCTCTTTGTGACATGGAACACGATCTCTCGTTCTTCAGGACACAAGTCTCTGCGAGGTTGTATTGGGACGTTCGAGGCACAACCGCTCACTGAGGGCCTTAGCTCGTACGCTCTTACATCAGCCATGGATGACACTCGCTTCGATCCCATCTCGAAAGCTGAGATGCCGTCGCTCGAGGTCTGCGTCACTCTGCTTACCGACTTCGAAGATTGTGTTGACGACATGGATTGGGAGCTCGGAACTCACGGTATACGAATTAGCTTCACTGACCGTGGTAGGCGCTACGGTGCGACCTATCTCCCAGACGTGGCTCCGGAGCAGGGCTGGACCAAGGAGGAGACGTTGGTGAGTCTCATGCGGAAGGCTGGCTGGGTTGGCCGGAAGGACAAGTGGCAAGAAGTTGAACTCAAAGTTGTCCGGTATCAAGGTAAAAAGGAATCACTGCAATATGCCGAGTACAAGCGATGGTGTGATTGGGTCGACAAGAACATGGGCGCACACTAGACGTCGTCAATCGTCATAGAATCTCACTCAAAGAGGCTCAAAGCCATTGTTCAAGTGAGTGGATGGGTCAGAATCGTTCTTCTTTGCGTTAGGGGTGTCAAGGCGTTACTAGCTGGGCGTATGGGCTGAACACAGAGCACCTCGAGTTCCTATTACAGGTAGATGGTTTTTCCTTGCTTCCTTACTCACAACTCCTAGCTTGATCTCAAAGTCTTCATTGCAGGACGATTAATTTATCAAACGGTATCTTTCATTCTGGGCCGGCATCCGAAGTTGATATTCTTATCCCTGCGCTGTTATCAATCTTGGCGATTTGAATGCCCTTTGCTCTTCAAGCTCTTCTTGAATGAGATGAGAAGACGGATTAACCCTTAACCCCTTAGCTCACAGGAAGTCTCGTTTCATGAAGCTGGCTTGCGAAGGCTCCTTGATGGATGTTATTACATATGAGCGCAGGGCTCATGTCCTAACGATGCAGTAGGGATATGAAACCAAGGACGAAGAAGTTCATTGGAATGTGAGCAATAAAAAGGGCACAGGGGTTGGATGTCATACACCAAGCCCTTGGGATCTTCAACCCCCTTGTCTCAGGTATCGTGTCTCGCAGCCATCTAACATCTCCAATAGACTTCCCCTTCATTCTTCGACAACGCTTCAACCCTCGTCGTTTGCCCAGCTTTTCCCTACCATGGCCCCCTTCTCCACAATCCAAGATGTCCATAACAATCCAGCGATTCCATTCTTTCCTTCCAGTCCTCATTCCTCCTCTTGTTTGCTCGCATCCGCAAAGTCCTATCCACGAGCACCTGTTGTTTATTTATCATTCTGAAAACGTGCGATGCCCCATTTGTCACCGCTCGCCATGTGGCGCGTAGCGCTGGGAATCCTCATATCCACCCTCGTGCCAGAGACGGTGGCGCTTCGGAGACCCGTTGTCCGGACACTCGGCGCGAATGGTACGGCGGATCCCGGTCAGGTCCTCTCCGTACCCCTGAGACGTGTTGAACATCGGGGGATTGCGACGCCGAGTTTGGCGAAGCGGTTGTTTAAGACGGATTTGCTTGTTGAGTATGGGGCGGCTTATTTGGCTGAGTGTAAGTTTACCCCTTTTTCACAGCTCATCGCATATTCTTGCTGGAGAGGTCTCAGCGACTTGCGACGAGAATCTGAGAGAGCTGAATAGTTTGCTGACGACATACAGTGGAAATCGGCACTACCGAATATTTCACCAAGAAACAAGTCGTCGACGTGCTCATCGACACTGGCTCATTCGAGCTATGGGTCAATCCAGTTTGCTCTTCGTCGAACTTGCCGGAGCTGTGTGCGGCGTTCGGACACTACGATCCTGAGGTATCGAGGACGTCTCGTAGGCTTGATGGGGAGTTCACGATTACGTACGGGTCCGGCAGTGTTTCCGGGGATTATTATATGGATGATGTCTATATCTCTGGTGAGTTTTCCATGCGTTTTGAATTCATGGTCAAGAATGGATAATTGACGAATGTTACAGGCGTTAAGATTGAGTCACAAAAGTTCGGCGTCGCGACGTCTTCTGATCTTGTCTGGTTCGGCATCATGGGACTAGGCAATGGTCAGGAATCGGGCATCACCAACCATCCCCTCGTCATCGACTCCCTCGCTGCGCAAGGGTTGACGAACACGAAACTATTCAGCCTTGACCTTGGTGGACAGATTATGCCCGGTGGTAAGTCATCACTTCAACCCCTATGTGTATTCATCTCTAACTCCCAACCAGGCGCAGCGACAGGCGAAATGGTATTCGGCGGCGTCGACACAAACAAATACGCCGGATTCCTCAAAAAAGTCCCCACAGACGCATCTGATCCGTAAGTCCCCCCCTCACAACCAAACGACTCATCCCTGACGTCGCGCAGCCACTACAAAGTAACCCTCGACTCAATCTCGCATCGTGCGCCCGGCTCCATTTTCTCAAGACCATTTATGGACTCCAACCTCCCCATCCCAGTCATAATCGACTCCGGTACAACCCTCTCCCTTCTCCCCCTCTCCATCGTAACTAAACTCGCCGCGCAATTCCCCGGCGCTTTACCGGACGGCAGGGGCGGATATCGCGTGGACTGCGGCTATCAAGCGCAAGATGGGTTTGTGGACTTTAGATTTGGAGGCGTGACGATTTCTGTCGCATATCGCGATTTCATCTGGAATAGTGGCGGGACATGTTTCCTCGGGGCTTGGTATGCGAAGGATCCCGGGGTGTGGATTTTGGGGGATACGTTTTTGCGGGGGGCGTATGGTATGTTTGTCTTTCTCTTTCTTCGTTATTCCATTCCCATCCGTTGGTGTGAGACGAAAAGGGGTGAGAAGAAAAGAAGAAAAAAGCTGACGTGATGAATAGTAACATTCGACCAAACAAACCACGCCCTGTTCATGGCCAACTACGCCCCCTGCAACGGACGGCGCTCCAAACTCGTCGCAGTCCCCGCGGGCCCGGACGCCGCGGGACGCATCCCCGGCGCGTGTTCGGAGATGGCGCTGCCGTATCCGTCGTGGACGTGGCCGTTTCAGTCGACTGTTTCTGCGTCACCGTCGCTTCAGCATGAGAGTACTACCACCACGATCGGCGAAGCGAGGGGGACTAGGACTGTTTTTACGACTGTTTGCTCGCATTCAGACTCAATGAGTTCTAGGATACAGACGGACGAGGAGGGGAAACAGACGGGTAGCGGGCATGCTACGAAGACGATTACATCGACACTTACGCATACGATTGCTATTACGACGGCTACGTCGATGGCTTCTGTAGCGACTTCATCTTCGTCAGCAGCAGTAGCGACTGCATCCTCTGCCTGTCTAGCCTCCGATCCAGATTGTGTGCCACAAGCGCAAATCACGGCTAGTCTTGAGACATCAAGCTCTCCATTCCGGACTAGTCACAACATCAATGACATGATTGCCATCCCAAACAAACCCACCAACACAGCAATCCTGCAAATCGCGCCCCTGAACGTCATACCTTTGAGTTCCGCCATCCCTCAATCCTCTTTACCTCCCAACTCCATGTCTTCTACCATCACCAATTCCGTATCTTCCGCCGTCCCTGAGTCCTCTCGAATCCCCAGCAACACACAAATTTTCCAAATCGCACCTACTCAGGATACCATCATCCCTACCCCGGCGGGAGCTGTGTTCGCAACAACGACTCTATCAAACATGACAGCAACGCGTATCGTGACCTTCAAAGAAACTGTGCGCGTGCAAACACTATCTCCTTCGCAAAGAAACCTGACGACAAATGTGAATTCGACGTCAGTGGCGCCATTCGTCCTCGTCGCTGGCGCGGGGAAGATGGGTGTTCAGGGGGGTGTTTTGGCCGTGGTCTTCTGGGGGTTTTTGGCGGTGTTATGATCGGGTTTGGGTTGGGATGGTTTTGAAAATCGCATCTGGATCGGTTTCTGGTTTTTTCATCGTTTTCTAGTTCGTTGCGTTCAGGAGCATATGGTCAAACCGCGCAGGCGCGAACTGGACCACGCCTATTACGGCAGATATCTTTAGAATAGAACACATAGAGGATAGGTAGTAATCGTTAATAAAGCCCATGTCACTCGAAATAATATATCTATAATCTCACTCGAAACTCGCGCATCAATTACGATCCATCGACCATCACCAATCACCAAAGCGAAACAAACTAAGAATTCTCTTCATGTCTCATACAAATTCTCCACCACCATCTATGGGAATAGGTAGGTAGGTAACTATCCATTCATCCCCCCATCCATCCCTTGCCTTTCTTTCTTTCTTTCTTTCTTTCTTTCTTTCTTTCTTTCTTTCTTTCTTTCTTTCTTTCTTTCTTTCTTTCTTTCTTGCTCAATCCTCACTAGGAATCGTACATTGTATTAATGATAGAACATAGGAAGATGCCGATTAATGATGAGGCTTTAGTAAATAATAGTGATAAGTAGTGATATCGACGCATCCCCTTCCACCGAACCCGAAATCACCACCGCATGAACGCCAATGGTATCCTTCCTTCCCCTACCTCCCCCTTCCCCTGGTCCAATCCGGGGATTGGTAAAAACGAATGTCCAAAAAGCACCGATAAATGAACAGGGTATAAGAAAATCAAACGGACTTGTATGAGTGCACATCGTGCAAGGGATGAGACAGAGTGCTATGAGTGGCGTTGAAAGGTGAAAGGGGCTATGAAGCGCACGCCTCCCGATCTCCAACGACCAGGACGGCGCATAGCATGCCCAGAATCGTAATGAGGTCACATCTGCGTTTACCAACACCGTAAACTCTTCCAGAACTTCAGGCCGGATCTCCTGCCCATGGACCCCGGGAATCTTGGTCCTCGAAGTCTAGTGCCCCTCTTCTCAGCGTTGCCGTCACGATGTTCGTCGCCCAGGGGCGTGAGTGGTCTGGTGACTCCGCGATGATTCATCTCCGGGTTATCCATCACGCCCATCTCGGCAAGATGGCGGGCCTCAACGACACGTCGCACGATCTGTGCAAAGGTCTCCTCGATATTCACTTCGAGACGTGCACTGGTCTCCATGAAGCCACAGCCCCGCCGGCGTGCCCACTCTAGGCCCTTTGCGGAGGAGACCTGCCGCATCTCCTGTAGATCGCACTTATTACCGGCTACAATCTTGACGGGTGGAGTGACTCGCGCGTTACTCTTGGAGCCGACGCTGGCACCGACACCAGCCCGCCAAGCGCGCGTCGCATTGTCGAAGCGTGTCTCGGCCTCCATGTCGATCAATTCGTTGAAGTATTCCAGTGCGTGCAAACTGTCGTTCGACGTAATGTCATAGACTAGGAGGAATGCATCGGCGCTTAGATTCGATGAAGCCCACATGCCCCTATACTCCTCCTGGCCGGCTGTATCCGTCAATGACAGGTGATATGTTATTCCGTCGATACGACGTGTAATGCTGTAACTGTCCTCAATGGTTGGATCGTAGTCCGACGTCCACTGCGAGCGCACGAGACGGAGCGTAATGGAAGACTTGCCACAGCCGCCATCGCCGCAGATCGTGATGGAGATGGGCACGGGGGGTTGGCCGATGTCCGGC
This sequence comes from Xylariaceae sp. X167, assembly GCA_028637775.1. Lineage (NCBI taxonomy): Eukaryota > Fungi > Ascomycota > Sordariomycetes > Xylariales > Xylariaceae > Xylariaceae sp. X167. Next base: position 6,355 of record JAJFDK010000165.1, read on the forward strand.
GCCGGTTGTTGTTGACCTGACATATTGTGAGTGCTGGAACTAGTGTGAGTTGGTTGCGCTGAGTTGCGTTTCCAGCTTCGGTTGCTGCGACGACCAAGCTTCAGCTTCAAACGATGCCAGAAGGAAGCCAACTTGACGGCGTTAACGGTGATGTGAGGAATGGTGATGATGGTCGACTTGCGTAAGCAAGACAGACGTATTATTATGGAATGACTTAAATGAGTAGTATCGCCGCGAGAAGGGGAGACTGAGACTGAAAGCGAAAGTGACAGCGAAAGCGAGACAGAGATAGATAGGTAATAATGCGAATTGGTTCGCGTGTCCGGTAATCGGCGCAGCTTGCGATTCGACTATATCGTGCGGCTTTGCTTTTTCCTCGTCCTATCCGTTCAGTTCTGTGGTTCCGCGTTGATTATATATTTCAAGCAGTTCCTATGCTGTACCCGCCTGGGCATTTACACAGTAGATGCTGGTGCAGATGGCCTCGTATGACAAGCGAACGGCTGCTTGCTATCATGAATGGCCGGAATCGATAGAAAGCGGCAAGATGGTCCACCGAATGATAAGCTCAACGGTCTAGATTTGCGTCACGGCACGGTTTGCCGGCGTATACCTATATCTCGGGTATTATATGCAGACGCGTGGTTGCTGTCTTATGTCTTGCTCTCTTATGGAGAGAGAGCTGTCTTTGCTGCTATGTGTATGGCTGCGTCTCTCTCACTATGTTTTCTCTTTGTATGAATGTCGTATTATGACTGTGTTTGTGTGCCGATGAGTCTGAACAGATGACAGAGCAAGGAAGGGATGAGATCTTGAACAAATGAGGGGAAGAAAGAAAAGAGAAGAGAGCGAGGAGTAAGTAGAATAGTGAAGACAGGGCTTTATAGATTGACTGTATTAAATGACTGGAATAGTAATCGCGACGCCAGGGATGGCTGCAGACTTTTTCGGGCTGGAAACCCCTACAAGCTTCTGCTCAGTTCTGCCGTGCGGATCAGATGCGATGGATGCGATGGGATGGGATAGACGGGCGAGTATCCCGGGACTTATGCAGAGACGATTGCCGGGCACCACTTAGACCGGAGAGGCGTCGACACCGGAATGTGGAGTGGTGGGTGCAGCATACACAAAGAGAAAGAGAACGAAAGCGAGAGGATGATTGGTAATGAGGTGTCGTGAGAATGGGGTAATGGATTGAGTCACGATGAGAAGAACGAGGTCACGATGAAGAGGAGAGAAGATGAGTTTGGATCGATTGGAAGGCTGGAAGCCAGTCATCAATTCAAAAAGCTTGAGGTCCAGTGTCACGGGCAATCGACATCGTAAGGAGGGCAGCTACAAGTATCATTGGAAGGTTACCGTACAGTTACAGTGGGCGTAGGTAGGGCCATAGTGGTAGCGGGGCGTATCTGGGCACCTAATAAGGCACGTTATTGCGTGGGCAGGGGCTAAAGTGGTAGTGCAAGGCACAGGTGGCTATAGCGGCTGGGCAGCGTACCGATACAAGGGAGCTCCCTGGATTAGGTGCCTTAGCGCACGGAGTTGGTACTTGCGCCAGTCAACACGGCAAGTCAGACTGGAGGCCAGGCAGGTCAGGGATCGGACTTTGGGGTAAGCGCCCCTTCGTAGCCTCTGTCTGGTCACAAAACTGTAAGGTACCAACGATGTACCGCACTAGTGGAATCCGTCGCGTCCCGATCGGGAATAGCGTTCACGTTGACTGAGCCGGTGGAGGCACTTCAGCTCCTCGGCCGCTGCACTTTCTGTGGATACTCATACCGCATAACTCACTAGCGCGCCATCTGCCCATCAGTCCATCACGCCCGGCAGCAAGCAAACTGATTGATCCATGCTGCTCTGTCAGGAACTTTGCACTACCGGTGCATTGTGAATCCGATCCAGGATGCCAGGCACACGACCGCTTCGATTGGTGTTATCTCGGCTGTTCATTGGCATTGCAAGTGCCTCTTGTTCGGGAGTCGCCTTCAACGGGACATGCACGCACGAGTAAAGTACATCATGTATGAGGCATGTATGAAGCATGAATTCCGTACGAACAACATTACATGAACATCATCAGCAAATTAGGTTCTGCTACGGTCACCTTGGAGGTGGATCCGGGTATGTCAGTCAGGAATTAGGTAAGCGGGCGGTGACGGGAGATTAGAAATTGAACGTGGAAGTTGGGGTGTGCATTCCTTCCCAACGGTGGACGTACGAGTACATACTCAATAGGGGATGTCATCATCAGGATGAGACTGCTTGCCTGTATTACTCCGTACTTACTCCGTACATCAAATTCTCCCCTTCGATCTACTCGTGCCCCTCTTCCCCCCTCCCCTGGCCAATCAGTATACTCTCCATGCACTCGAGATCCAGAGCCCACGGTCACATCTGCAATGTGATTATGCATCCGTCCCCTTCTTCCATGATGCTGTACGAAATCAAGACATATCAACTCCACACACGTGTTACCGTCCCAGCGACTAAACCGCCCTACTCCGTATACTCTTATTATTTGCCCGGCGGTGTGCCACGTTTGAATGCGCCATCTTGTCTTGCTAGTATTCCGTATGAACTGCCGGTGCATGCCCGTCCTGTGTGTATTCAGTATGTATACTCGTACTCACAAGGCATGGGAACAATGAGGTGCTGAGATGAGTCTGATATTGCCGCCACCGACGAATCGTGCACCGGCATTTTGTATTGTTGCGGTGTTCAACGGATTTAAACAAGGCGCTTGGGAAGCGATTTACCCTATTCGTTTGTCATCCATCCAAATGTGATCTTAGCGTTGCTATATCGTCGACGCAGCTCTGCGACTACACTGCGAAGAACCTCGGCATAGTTGTGATCGTCAATGAACTGATCAATACTGGAAAATGGGCCACTCCATTCGTACAGCGTCTTCTTGTATCGGCCCTCGTCAGCGATCTCTGAGGCAGTGAATTGCTTGCAATCCACGTTGTACACTGTGCCCGTTGATAGTAGGATGTAGATCTCGGCCAGAGCCTGGGTCTTCTCTAGAATACGCAGTATCGCCATGGAATCATTTTCCATGTTGTCTTGAAACGGGCCAATCGCCAATCGACGGATGCGGGCGAGCCAAGGTGCGTCATCCAAGCCGAGTATCAGTTGAGCGATGAGCGGGTGAATGCGGAATATATCCGATGCAACATCGACCAGGCATGGCTGACTTACAGCCGTCGTCGTGTTGTCAAGCCAGAGATCGAGCATCTCATACCTTCGGCAACAAGAACGAGCCACTACAAACGCCTCGTAGTTGATCAATGGCTCGAGTCTCGGCAAGCGATCACAGTTGCCATCGTAGAACGGGGGCACAGGCCCATAATTTGGGTCTTGACTGCTTGGGGGCTCGTAAAGCGCATCTGGGAGCTTACTAAGTCTCATATGCCTAGATACGCACATGAGCGGCAATGAACCAAGAGTTCTTCTGGCCCATGATATGGAATACGGTGTCAAGGAAGACATTGCGCTGCTGTGAATTGGAGTGGTCGCATGGATGATACTCACTTCACGATACGCCCATAGGTGATAATCAGATGCACGGAACCCAGAGGGTCTTGCCCACGGTACAGCCGCGAGAAACAATTGCTGGCATTGATCGTGAAGATACGAGTAACCTGGAGGAAAAAGGCTTCAAAGTGCCATTTCCAGATCTGGACTCGGATCTCAGCTGGCAAGTCGCGGAAGCGGCGGAACGACGAGCTCTCTGAGACGGTCGGTGTCATATGTCTTATCGTTGTCATCACACCTCGATAGTGAACCTGCGAATGGTGATCTCGGGCCAACAAGGTGCTGTAAAGGAGAAGATGTTGACAATAGGCCTCGGCAATACGACCAGTTGTACTCCGTACATACACATGGATGCGACGAGGGATGCGACGAGGGATGCGCGGAGAAAGCTCGGGCTGCCATCAAAATCCCCAGCGGGGGAGTTGGAACCTTCAACCATGCCGATGAACATGCCTTTGCAAGGCCCAAAAGCCGTTGGCTATGTGCTAGACTGACCTGGGTTAGTCGACTGATGAGTCGTGCGTGGTCCGTTGGGCACACGACGCACAATGGATCCTCTCCACACATGGCGCAATGTTCTTTGTGATTACGTACCTCTCACTACTCGTACATTTTCCGTAGACCTACCCGGGCTATCACCGTGCCGACGGCATGTCTCGATTCTCGAAGACCGGAAACTACGAGTACTTTACGGAAATACGCACTCGTACTGTACTCGGACGAATTCATGTCTGCACGCCATCGGGCCTGGAGATCGATATGTGACCCTGCTGCGGGAATCAATACCGAGCGCACATATTCTATGCCTATGGTAGACGGATTGCTGCTACACTAAGCCGTATCTCATTCGAGATCGTGCCATGTCAGTACGAGTACACTTTATGTATCTCGGCTCACCAGGCTTTGATCTTCTTAATCTGCAAAACATGAACGGAACACGCGCTAGAACGACAAGGGAATACCTAATAACAAGCACGACGGGAGAGGAAATGACCCGCAGCACTGCACCGTGTGCACTACCGTCCCGAACCCGTGCGGCACTGTCTACACGTCCGGTACCTCACGGAATGCTAACCCGGCCTAATAACGGTTCCCAGGCTTAGCGCGAGTGAGAACTGACCACTGAGCAGCAGGGCGAGTAGGTACACTAGTGGGATTTACAGCGAGTGGCTTCAATTGACCCAGCGTTACCAAGGTATGACATCATCCCCAATCAGCACAGCACATGCGATAATCTCAGCGTGCACTTTAGCGATGGGGACTCTCATGAGAGATTGCAGCATTTCGTATCCTCTCGTTTGGGAATTTACCCCGAGATTTCCTGACAGGTAGTGCAGACTGTTGCGGCTGAAAGACTTGGGATTTACATACTCTCATTTTTGCCCGACATATAATGAGATTCACCGAAGGAATTACCCCCATTGAAGAACCCCTGCTTCGACGGACTTGGTTACGACTCTGTGGGATGGATTGTTGCGGTGAACGTTGGTTTTCACGAGATGCAAGTCATGTTATTGTCTACGGTACTATATGACTCCTCGTAAGCGTCTAATCTCGCGTCGCTCAGAGTCATTTTAGGGATTCTCCAGAGTCCATCCGACCCCCTGTCCGAGAACTGCCATTAAAGAATCCAGCCTTCCTTCCGCGCCCATACTATACTGACGCCAGTTCAACTCCCCAATCCTATTGCGCACGAACCACAACCGACAGTGGGTCTCGGGGGAATTAACACGATGCGCGTAAAGTGAGACTCCGTACCGGCGCGGTGTGCTCTTAATCACACACCACGCGACCTCCCTCCTGAATCGCATGCATGTGGGGAGTACAGATTAAACGAGTCTTTCAATTGTACTTCTCAAGCCAATCAACAAACGTACCATCCGGCGCCTGTGCCAATTCGTTATTGACGGCGCGCGTCCAATAGGCAATGCTCGACTTGCTGACAACGCCCTCATGAGTCTTACTCGTACACACCGCGATGAGAGCATCATAAAAATCCTGAGCGGCGCCTCCTAGGCCGAGGACGCGCAGGCTGCGCAGGATGCGCGTGATGCGCAGATGGTTGTGGTTCAAGGACATGAACCAATGGTCGAAGCCAGCTGCGCAGTCCGCACTCGGTTCGATCTGCAGACGAAATTCGGGCACGATTTGGACGTCGAAGCCGTAAAACTGCACCATGCGCACAAGTGCGCGCAACACGTTCTCCTGCAGGGCAGTGCGCTGGCGGAAATACAGCATTGTTGCCTCGTCGACGATGGGCGCTGTGAAACTGAAAATGGATCCCTCGGGCAGCGGGAAGAGCGTCTGGATGAAGTTGTGTGATCTCTCCAGTGCGGCGTCATCCCATTTGAGGATCTCGTTGAGCGTGCGGCCGGCATGGTCCTGGCCTTCGACTGTCGGGTCGTAGAAGTCTACGAGGAGGCGCATTGACGGGGACATTGAAGCGGCTGATCGTGACGTCGCCATATTGGCGGTATGAAGGAAGGTTTGTGTTGGAATGATTGTCGCACTGCGCGATTGATTCTTTTCGCCAAGCCGCCGGTGATATCGTCGTTGTGGTTGTGGTTGTGGTTGTCTTAATGCGCATGTAGGAGAAATGCGCAGGCGCGTCTCCAGTGCGACGATTGGCGATCTTTGGAATAATCGTACGGGATATATACTATGTACCCGCATGAGTTTTCTGAGGTTTACTGCGACACTGAAAAAGTGTAGGTGGTTGTCTTTACTTCTCTGAAAAGTCCGAGTGGTGAAGTTGGTGATGGTCCTAGGATGAGGCAGGTGAGATACATAGGTACCTCCTTGATAAGGTAGGTATTATTTCTCGACGTCATCTCATGGTCCGTGCATGAGCTCGCACCAGCACCAGCAACGAACCGTTGCGTGCCTGGCCGGAACGGGCCGATGACGCGATGCCGGGGTGCCTGCGTTAGCTGGGAAGACCTGCAGATCCTCGTCAGGTGTCGATTCTTGCGAATGGCAAGGGGAAAAGGTATGCGCTCAATTTTATATTCAGTTGACTGTTTTTAATTGGTGCTATACGTCTGTCTTTGTCATTGATTTTGTTGTTTGTTTGTACTGTTGGAGTCAGGAAAGCGATGCTCGTGAGTCGTCGGTTAGCACGTGGTCTCCCTTACCAAAGCTCAATATCAAGCAGTGGGAAGTACGGACGACAGAGATACTTGAGTGGGTGGGCTATTGAAGATGCAGAATTGTGGTTTGATAGGGGAGATGACATGGCTCATACTTCGAACATCTGCGCCCGGCGTGCATCATGGATAGTACGGATCATCTTCACAGCGGGATGGGTTGATCTTTATGATCTCCCCCCTTTTTCAACAGTGTCCCGTGGAATTCAATCACGAACACCACGTTTTGGCACGACGAAAAGTTCGACAGAAATTTGAAGGATACGACATGGTGGAATTTATTTCGCTCACATTGGATTGTTCCAGACGACTGTCGAAAGTCATGCAATGGCGAATGGTGCTGTATTAGAGATCTGAGAGGTTACTGCGTGCGATCAAATTCGGATTCCCCTCTCCTTCTTTAAAAGCCTTCAACCAAGGGTTATCTGCGCTCATTGTCGACACGACAACCTCCCTGCCGATGTCTAACTTTAGATTGTCTCGAAGTCGGTCAAAATTGGTACTCGACCTCGGTCAAGGGCAACCTTTTAGCCGCGGCTCTGGAAGAAGCCATATGACTCCAAACACATCTTTGAGTCGGCTCGGCTCATACCGCCCCTTTACTGGATTTTGACCAAGGCTATAACATACCTATCATCAGTCTAGAGTCACATATTGCCGAGGTTTGAGATGGAAGCCGACAGCTACGAATAAAACATAGCTTCGAGAGTCGTATCCTACCTACCTCGGCTTCGTTAAGCGCCAGAGGAGCGTGGTACTGGAGTCTTGGTGCCAAGAATGGCTTTCCTGACGCCGGAATCCGCTCATGATAACCATTGGTGGACGTTATTAAATACCTGGTGGTCGCCGACGACGCGCTCTGGTCTCCATCTGAGTTTTCTCAGCCTTCTCTCACTTATGTTCCAAAGGCGATGTAAGAACAGAGAAGACACGGGTCAATTCAAGAGGTACACCGTAAATGATATTGGGCGTTCTTCTCCTAGGACACAGATTGAACAAGTTCTGCCGACTCGAACCATCTCGTCTACATTTCATGTAAAGCCGTGATGCGGTCATCCCATAGATCACAATGGTCGCCGAACAGCCGGAAGTCTACCAGCAAGCCTACTCAGCTCAAGATTTATCCATCTTGGCGACGGAAAAAACCCAGACTGCGATTGGTGGCTATTCCCATACCCCAGAGGCCAGAACCGACGACGATCCAAAATAGGCAGTGAGCTCGCGATCAGCTCACGATGGAAACTACGCGCTTCCATCTTGATGCTCTTGGTCTACATCGACCCCAATGGGAAGTCTGTTCTGCATAGCCTCGGTCAGGGGCATATCCCGAGGTTGCTCACTTTGAGGGCCCGAGATGGGAGGAATGGTTGGAGCCGGTATGGAAGAACAAGGGAATTCATCCGAAACCCGTCGTTGAAGCAGAGGCGCGGAAAAGTATAAAGGGGGTCTGTTCGGCATGGAGTCGAGATAGTCCCAAATATGTCGTCTCACAGCGACGAGTACCGTTGAGCACAGCCAGCGTTTTCTTCGAGCTATTGAGTTGGACCGGTGACTTCAATCTTAAGGAAACCCCTTTCATACGATCCCTACTCCGGGTCTGTATTCAAGAACACTCTCAAAATGCATTTCTCCAACCTCCTCGCCCTAGCGTCCCTAGTCGTCGCTCGAACCATCCCGGAGACGTCCCCCGTTCCGTCCTCCCTTGCTGAGCGCCAACTCCTCGGCTCCATCGAGAACGAGCTAACCCTCGGTCCGTGCCGGGATGTCATCTTCATCTTCGCGCGAGGCTCAACCGAGATCGGAAACATGGTAAATCCCCCATCTTTCCATTTCTCCTTTTTCCAGTCATATTTTCATTCCCCTTTTTCAAACGACTGATGAGAAAACAGGGAACAGTCGTCGGCCCCGGCGTCGCAAGCCAACTGAAATCCCGCCTGGGCAGCACCCGCGTCGCCGTCGAAGGCGTCCCCTACGCCGCGGCAATCCCACCAAATTACCTTCCCGGCGGCACCGACGCAGCGAGCGAAGCAGCCATGGTCGCGCTGCTGAACCTCGCGGACACGAAGTGTCCGGATTCCGTCATTGTTACCGGGGGATATTCCCAAGGCGGAGCAGTCAACCATCGCGCGATTGAGAATCTGCCGCAGCGCATCAAGGATAAGATTAAGGCCGTCGTGTTGTTTGGGGATACGCAGAAGCGCGCGGATGGGGATGCCATTCCGAATTATGATGGGAAGATTAAGTTCTATTGTGATGGGGGTTTGGATCAGGTTTGTAATGGCGTTTTGGCGGCTGCGGTGCTCCCGCCGCATCTTTCGTATGGGAATGTTGCGGATGAGGCGGGGGATTGGCTTGCGGATCAGCTCTGAGGTGGGTTAAGGGAAATGTGGTGGTTCGAGGGGGACTGGGGGATGGGGTGATAAGCAGGATCGTTGTGGCTTGGTGATATGACCGCAACAAGGGCAGGAGTACCTTATTACAGTCTTTGGTGTGTTGAAGAAGCCACAAATGCCACGAAGTCCCCTATCACAGATGATCTCAATGAATGCCTGACAGTCAAATAATCTTTCAAGAAAGCAAAGAGGTGAAATAATACAAATACGTCTACATATTACACTAGATATCCCGGCCTATTAGCACACCGCCCAGTGGCGACGGAACCAGCGACGACAAAAAGATAATACATCCGACACTGCTTTACGGGCCAGCATCGATCTGCGTGAAGTTCGTCTCCTTGGCCCACTTGTCCCAGCCTTTGCAGGTCTCCGCCGCGTCGCGGGGGAGCTTGACCTTCAGGAGAGCACCGGGGTGGTCCAGGATGTTGACGTAGAAGCCTAAGCTTTGGTGCCTGTAACGCAAGGGTTAGTATAAGACGGTTTTCTCACACAGATATAGGTGCGGAAAGAGAACTTACCAAGCAATGTGGCAGTGGAAAGCCCACGCGCCCGGGTTATCTGCGATAAACTCAAGGACCAAGTACGAGGGCCGATCAGGGGTACCGCCAGGGATCGTGTGCGTGTCCTTGCGGGCCGGGTTCAACGGGTTAGCGATCTTGCCATCCCAGGTTCCGAAACCCTCGGCGAGAATGAAGAACTCATGACCGTGCAAGTGCATGGGGTGCGAAGGGTCAGAAGGGTTCACGATGACGAGACGGACGGCCTTATCGTCGTCGTAATCGTAGATGTTGTAGTTTGGCGGCGGCGATGAGAGGAGCTGCTTGGCGTGGCCAGGGTTCGTGAGATCCAGGAGAATGGGGTTGTTGTAGTCGCCCTTGTAGGTGGAGTTGTTGATATAGAAGAAACCACGGCCCGTGGTGGCGTCGAAGCCGAGGGTTGTTGTCATCACCGTGCTGGCGTTCACCGAGGGGTGAGCTTGGCGTTCACGGGGAACGGACTTCTCTAGGGGTTCCTGGGCATTGTCAGCGTGCTAAGAGGGCGAGATGCGAGATTGAAGTGCTTACATTTGTGCAGGCGCTGTCGTCGACGGGGTGGCCTTGAGTCGTGGGGATGGCGCGCTTGGGAGCTTCGGGGTAGTAGATGATGGCCAGGGCGTGAGGCTGGTTCGAGAAGCCGCACTTGGTGCTAATGTCGGAGCGCATCCATACGGCGTCCTTGGGTGAGCCCGTCGCCTTGACGAGGACTTCGGCTCTTTGGCCAGCGCCGAGAGTGATGACGTTGGTCTCGTAGGGCTCGATGGGGACGAAGTCGTGGCTGATGACAGTCATGGTGTGCTCATCGATGCCAAAACGTTGCATACCCTCAGCGCCGGCATTAATGAGACTCAGCTTGTGCACCTTGCCTGTCTCGAAGCGGAAGATCGAGGCGGTCTTGCTGGGGTTGCAGCATTTGGTAGCGCAAACTGTCTTGTTGAAGCTTCAGATGGTTAGCGGCGGGCTCAAAAGGGGCACATTGAAGCAAACATACTTCTTTCCGTTGATCAAATTGTTGTCACTCACTGGCGACTGGGGAGGAAGTCCCTCTAGCAGAGCAAGGTTTTGCTCATATGTGTTGTGGAAGTAGTCGGTCTGACCACGGTCAGTTAGGACATAACATAGGGGAAAACGTCACTGCAACTTACTAGCAGAACTGGTCCAAGGTCGATGTCGAAAGGAACCCATTCAGGACCGTGAATCACCATCGGTCCGAACAGTCCATCAACATACTGGCTCGAATAGTGAGCATGGTAAAAGGATGTACCATAGCGGTCAGCCTTGAACGTGTAGGTCATGGACTGTCCAGGAGCAATCGGGCATTGAGTTACTCCAGCGACACCATCGTACCATGGGGTGCCAGTCTGGAGGATACCGTGCCAATGGAATGATGTTCCTGCTCCTGGGCCTTCGATGTAGTTGTTGACGGTGACCTGGAAGGTGTCGCCGTAGTTGGCCTCGATTTGGGGGCCGGGGAACTGGCCATTGATAAGGAGGGCGGGCTTCTGGAATCCGTCCGGAGAAATGACGCCGCGCGTGACGTTGAATTCATACTGTCGAACTACGCCCTGTGCGGCTGTGAAGCTCGAGAGAAAGATTCCAGCCGCCAATAAGAGCTTGGCACCGGCCGGACTGTGCGCGGGAGTCATCTTCGAAAAGAGCGTCGATTCCGTTAAGGAACACAAGTCGAAACACAACGCTTGAAGTCCGTATCCGACATCAATCGAATGATGCGTGCCATGTCGACGTCTTAAATATTGCCATATTATACAATGACTCGAGCGTTCGGAACTCGCCAGGCCCGTTACTCGGTTCCCTGCTTTGCCAGACCAATTTTAGACGTGAATACTCGCCAAATAGAGCGACGACTTTCAGGGGCTAAACCACGGAGGACATGACATCGACGTTAGCAGCAACACCAGTCGGCTGCTCTCTGGAATCTTGACAGACGATCCACCGGTGGCGATGGCTTTGGTCCACCGAATGGTCCGTTTCCTGTTGGTCAGGATCCGTTGGCTGTCCGTCTGATCGACTGGTGGACCGCCAAGGCCGACGGACATCTCGACATTCGTCATTATTCCTCAAGCTATGGTCGAAGGACCGCGATATGTAGACCTAGCCGTATTAATAAGCCTTAATCTTCATGCTCCCCCCTCCTGCTAGTCCTCGGGACCTGCTTGCGGGTAAGGCTGTGTCGCTAGACCGCGCGTGACGGAAAACCCAATCCGCAGGACCAGGGCAACGATGTAGAGTTGAACCGCAATCTCAGATATCCCAAACTCTTGAGTCGAGACGTGGAGCCTGTCTTCCAGAAGACATCTGAACGGGAGTCAGCTCCGAAGATCAGATCACGTGCACGGAATCGTCTTCCGTCTGAAGAACGACCTGAAGTCATTTGCAGGCGGACCGGCGCTGCGCTAAACACACCTTGATGATGAAAATGGTCACGCCACGCCGACACTAAGAAGTTATTTTTAACCTGACCGCTCGGATAAGTTAAACGAGACTGCATTGAACTTACGGAACGCCAGTGCTGGACGTGCTATGAACCAGCCACCTGTGACGTATTATCCGCCTGTCTCCCATGACTCTCTTGATCCTTCGCGGTTGATACTTGTTTCTCACGCTAGGGCAGAGATCTTGGCCCCGGGCCCCCATACCCCCTAGAAGATCTGTAACGCTAATGAGGAGCATCATTCCCCAACTCTAGGATATCTAGTAGTAACTGAGAACGTAAAGAGAACCAGACAGATTTCTTACGCCGAAGGCCGAAAGGCCGAGTCTAAGGTCTTGAGACCGAAATCCTGGGTTTTGGAGACGAAGACGATACTATAAGGTCTGTTGATTGCATGGGGAGATTTATCTCTACATGACGATTGGCCTGAGATAGACATTGCGAGATAATTGAACAGAAAAGGGGGGCCAAGCCGGAAGAACAAGTCATGCAGTGGCGGGGACGGACTCGTGAGTCGTATGCAGCGTTGAGTCGGCGTGAAGACATAGGTGCTCAGTTCGCATCTGGCCCGCTTGTGGCCGCATGGTACTTGATATCCAAGCTGTTGGCAGTTAAACAAGATGTAGAATTGACGAGCACAGTCACAGATGGACGGATACCAAACCATCGATTCCAATCAATTTCGAGTTTCTTTCGAAAGTGACTATACATTGTGTGGTACGCCCGTCGCTGCTGACACGAGACATGAGAGACAAGCAGGATATCGACGTACCTAGGTCCCTAGGAATTCTAAGGAAATAACACGATTGACCTAGAAGTAGTCACTTGCATAGGTGTAGGTTAGTATCATGTCAAAGTAACCAAGACGTGTAACCGGGAAAGATTTCGAGTGGGTGGTGGCGACTGAGTAAAAGAAACAAATCACCAGACTACTGGACACCGACAGTCCCACAACAACACGGCGTTGGTGTCTTGCAGTCATTATCTTGGCTGGTACGATCTGTAGGAATGTTAGCTCGTGTCTTTACTCCAGGCTTATAACGGTACCTATCCCTCTCCTTTCGCCATAACGTAAGGTGTCACGAGTTCCACGAGGCACCACAACGACCGAACAAAGAGATCATTTGCCAACTTGGAGGGAAAATACTGACCGGGTTTTCTCAGAACCAACATGCTTAAGAGAATTTGCATCTTTCTTCCCGATGAATATCACGTTATCATCGACCTCCTCTTCCCGTTACACTACGACGGCAACAGCCATGACAACCCTAACGATGGAAACAACTGTAGCGTCGACTTTGTGTCTCGGGACAAAGCAGGAGAGGCATTTCCACGACGTATTTAATTCCCATCTCCTTCCCTGGATGGGAAACTTCTCAGGAATCGACTCATCCTTCCAGTCAACCTAACACAACCGGATTCACCCTAGATCTCACAACGCCATCCACGAGCAAGCCTGTCTGGCCTCTTCAAGCCACCCCTGAGACCTAACGAGATGTCTTGCCGTATATCTAGAACATCGCGAGCTTCGAGAATATCGAGACGCAAGCAGCAGCTACTAGGCTGGAGCGATGCCACTCCGGCATGTCTACTCCGTGCTAGAACCAGTGACTCAAACGTATACGACGATGACTTCGAGAGACTGCTCAGCGAGAACTGCATATATCTCCCACTGCACCAGCATTCCGCCGACCGCGGCATCCAGGAGCCTCGAAATTTGCACCAAATCCGCGAGAAACTGCTAACACCGAGATCCTCGCTTGTCTCCTTTGGCGATGCAGAATTGCATGAGTTCAAGCTGAGCACGAGGAATGCGTCGGAACAAAAGCTGATGCGCTCGCTGATCCGATATATCTTTGGGGCTAGGAACTTGGAGAACGAAAGCAGCGTCCCGTTCGCCAACTTCGATACGATTCTTACGAATGGGCTCGGTGTCAAGCCGCATTCGGTCCCAGACTATTACGAAGGATCGCGACAGGCGGAACTCCATCCCCAAATAAAGAACCAGATTGGTAGCATGATTATCCCCACGACGATTCTGACGAACCCTGTTCTTCCCAACTTCTTTCTCGAAGTCAAGACATGCAGCGGAGCCGCAGATATGGCTCAGCGACAAGCCTGCTACGACGGTGCCTATGGTGCCCGCGCCATGCACGCACTGCAGAATTATGGGCAAGCCGAGCAGGGCTACGACAACAAAGCCAGCACGTTCAGCGCGACGTACCACGCCGGAACGGGCACGCTTCAGATCTATGCGCATCATGTCACGGCGCCGACAAGTCCCGATGGACAGCCGGAATACCATATGACGGAGATCGACTCGTACGCACTGACCGGTAACAGCGAAAATTTCATTCGCGGCGCGACCGCTTTCCGCAACGTGCGTGAAATCGCATGGAAGCTTCGCGATCGCTCGATCCAAGCCGCCAACCTCCACGCGCAACTCCAACCAAGCGGTATCCCATGTTTCGAGGCAGCCCATTCGCAAGTAAATTGGCCCGCGTTAGGAGCGCCTTCGCCCATGGATCTAGGTCATTCTGTACAGTCTGCTCATGATAGCGGGAATCAGATGCCGCAGTTGAGTATTGAAACTAGCTTTCCAACGCCCCGGGCTGCGTATCGAGGAGTGGATTCGTGCCCATCGTCTACGGCTGGGGAATTTGAGACCACTCAGCTGCCGAGTGCGTTTGCTATTAGTGCAATCCAGGATGATAATAGGGAAGTTTTTTGGCCTTTCGATGGCCCGTCTCATGGTCAGGCTCCGGCATCTGCTAGTATGGTGATGGGGTTTCACGCCGATCTTGACACGGATGAATCCGACTCGGAAGAAGTCTGAGAGTCCTGGGAGTCGCGCAAGCAGAGGTCAGTGTAGACCAGGCGAGGAGAGTCGGAATACCTAACACGCTTGACGACAGAAGGGCGCGCGAGTAGCATCGGACTGTTTTGGCTAGTAGTGAAGTCTCTGTATGATTACTGATAGATAAATGCATTCACTTTCGCCGAGTCAGCATCTCTATCCGTGATTCATGAATTCGTGAAAAGGGCTCTTGTCGAGACCCGTGAGCTCTTTCGAACCCGTGGACGAAAGGCCCCTCCTGATAGTATGCGGCAGAAATCAAGATACGCATTAATCGGTTCGTTCGGCCAACAATTCCTAGCCTGTTGGCCTTGGACTATGAGCCGCGCGATTCACTTTTTATGCCATGTAGGTCAGCGATCAAAAGGTGTCAACCGGCAAAAGGGGTGGTGAAGAAAGACAGAAAAAGAAAAAAATAAAACAATAAAAACGCCATGCGGTTGGCTGAACTTCGGGTGCGCTTCCTCCACATATGCTGGATCAGTGTCTCACGGGACATGCAGGACGCATTGGGTTCAATTGACCGCATGGATTTTTTGCGTCGTAGGCTCGTTGCAATCGGGAAGGAGAGAAAAGGAGAAGAAAAAGGAAGCAAAAAGGAAAAACAAAAGAACTCCCCCGGACAGGCTTGAACTGTCAACCTCTCGATCGCCCTGTTCCTTGGAAGTGGAACTAGTAACAGTCGAACGCGCTAGCCAATTGCGCCACGGAGGACTTGATCCACCGGACTGCAGGATGCATTTACATGGGGCACGGAGAATGCGTTGCGACGACTTGGGACATCCTGAGCTGCGAACGCCGAACGGTATCGCAACATTGCCAAAGAATTTCGATGTTGCAGAACAGCAGAAGCAAGCCTCTAAACACACAAACCCGGGAATTTCAGCTCCTATGTATGGAGCGGTATCGGGCACCGTGTATAACGTTCCTTCCCATGTATTCCAGCACCCCTCTCGGTGCCTGCCAAACAGACAGCTTCAATCACCCTTTCGGTAAACTGAGTTCACTTCTGCAGAGTGTCAGAACTTTGTCCAGGGACATCCGATGCTCGCGACCGAGATGGCAAGCGCCATGAGTAGTGATGACGCCAGACCAAATATCAATCAGCCAATTGGTCCCATAGCTCAGTTGGTTAGAGCGTCGTACTAATATTCTAGCTTCTGCTGAACATTGGTAAATGCGAAGGCCGTGAGTTCAAGCCTCACTGGGACCATTTTTTTGCTCTTTCAAATTTTTTTGTTTTTCCCAACCTTTTTTACTTTTCCCTCTCTTCACTCAAACGGGGACCTTCCTTTTTCTGTCACGGAGCATTTTCACCTGCCATTGGACTTGCACAAACTCCGCAATCGATCTTGATGAAGTTGACACATGTGCATCAAACTACACGTCTCATGACCCTCCGCATGCCTTTCAGCCTTCGGCAAAACGGCTTCATACTGGATTTGAAGCTGCGGACTCGCGTTTGATCCGGTCGTAGTCACGGATTATAACCACCAATCACTCCTCGCCGGCACAGGTAGTGATGCACTCCGCGAGGTTACACTTCCGCCGCGGTAACATTGTCTTGTCCGACCACCGGCGCCAATCACTTCATTCGTTCGGCTCGTGTTTCGGTTAATGCTTGCCGTGGTGCCCGTTCGAACCTCATGATGATGACGATACCCTCTATTATCACTTCTTTACCAAGACCGAATTACAAGGGCTTGTGAGAGGTTTGGATGAAACACAATCCGAATTGAGTCTGGAAGACATTGATGAAGTTCTAGTGTGACAGCTGCCCAGTCGACAGCCAGCAATAGGCCAGCCAGCCACACACACTGCCCACGAGCACTCGTGCTGTAGTCGACACACTCAAGGCTTTGAGGCACAGTATGACATACGTGACGAGCATGTCGTCCAGCTCTTCATTGAAAGCAGTGCCGTCATTCTTGCGTGGAAAGGGCACGCCCTCTGGGACCTCGACGTCTAGAAACGAGCAGAGGGGTTCCCATCCATCACCAAGCTTATACTCCAGCCTCCGCTCGGGCGGTACCATTTCTCGCACACGCTGAAAATATCTCTCGTACCCTTTTTTGCAACACGCCTTATCCAATTCGGCCTTCGACTTGACACCATAGAAACCATAGAGCGTCTTGTACACGGAATGCATCGGTCGGTAGCCCACCAATATGCCCATAAGGACGGAGACGAACCTGTCTTTAGGACGCCAGATTCGCTCTAGTATGTTCTGCGAGTAACTCGTCCACCAGGCCTCGAAATCGCGCTGCACTATCACGACTTTGGCCTCGGGATATGCTTTGATCAGCTCCGGCACGAACGGGCTGGCGAGGTCCGTAGTGATTTCGTAGTCAGCTCCCCAGAGGGCGTCCCAGTCCGCCCGCGTGAAAGGCGGCCGCGGCGTTGCGCCCGGGATGCTTGGCCACGTGGCTTCCGCGGCTTCCTCCATTTCCTTCCATCTCAAAAATGCCGGGCCTTCGTGCCTCGCTGTGAAAGCATGGTGGACTTTGTAACCGAGAATGGTGTATGCCTCGGCCATTGACCTGGTTCCCACTGCAACGGGCGAAAGGGTTAGCATCCTTATTCGATGACATTGGTGTGTGACTCAACCCCGACCGGTCTAGCCTTCGTGTCCAAGAATAATCTAATGATGGTATTATGGGTTACAAGGTCATGTAGCTCGACCACGCGGCCTACGTGTTTCTCTGAGAGGACTCGAACCCGAGTCCCCTAAGTAGGCTGGGTAGTGAACAACGTTCATGACTGATTCAGCAGGAGGACGAGCTCGTTATGAACAGACATATCGTCCCAATACGATAAGCATACGATAGAAAGAACGGGAGCCTACTAACTTCGATATAAGCTGGCGTGTATAACTTTGAGGCCCTCGCCCGGAGCAGTTGGCTCCCGCATGGCGCCAGGATTGTTCATGGGGAATGGAGACAGAGAGATAAGAGAATTAAGAGTGCTGGATCACGACTTTCATTTGTACGCTGTCTTCTGCGTAGCATGAACGAATTGAAGGAAAAGGAGCGGAAGAAACCTGCTCTTTATAACGGTCTCTACGCTACGGAGTACAGACAGAGCAGCCACCAGTCAAGGAACTTTGTCGAGCAATCGGGATCACCCAGACTAGGAAATACGAGGCCCCCAGAACATGGTGGAGTGTCGACCAATACTACTCCGTACATAAAGTCGATACGCGCTGACGCCGATGTCATTTAGAGACAACAAGAGTCAAGACAGATGCAAGCTTATCTCCTAAGGGCGCCTTTTCAGCCATGCACGATCATTTTTCCTCCTTGGCAGTATCGGTACCAACATGCTGGAGAATCTACTCTCATCGAACGTCAGATGCGCAATGGACTGAGGTACTGTTCTTTGAATGGCGTTTTCTACGCATTCTGGTTCGACCCTTTCCAAAGCACGAACCTGGCTGTACGATAAAGCCGCCCTTAAAAGATCCACGGCGCGAACTACTAATTCGCATGCACACACTACTAGTTCATGCTGTTCGACCTGGAATTACTCGTATGTGATGAGTTACACATACCCAGGAAGAATTCATCAAAGGCCCTTGCGATGGACCTTTTGTTACTCAGTCCGATGTTTATGGATTGACGCTGGGCGGACAATTCATCCACAAAGTGACAGCGTCATGGTTCCCCTATTGATATCCTCGCATCTCTCTTGCTACCCAGGCAATTTCGGATTCGCGTGCACCCGTTTCCTTGAGTGTTCGAGTACATACCACGAGTTGAGCGCCCACAAGATCATGAACCAATCATGATCCTATCGATGTATCAGTCCCACACCCTCTTCAGCAATTGGGTGTTGGTCAAAATGCGAAGTGAGTTCATACTGTCTTCAGTATGGTGGAGCAAGTAACCAAGTTGTTGTCTTCGGATACTCAGGAACTACCGATCGAACCGATAGGCTCGCACTTGTGTATGTCCTGTACTAGGGATACTCCATTATTCGACTCTTTTGTCATCTGAAGTCCCGATGCCCAGATCGAGAGGTTCAACGCTCAAGATGTGCCACCGTCTGTAACATTGCAAGGCCTGACAACCACGAATGGTATCCGTATCATCGCGAACTCGATCACAACCAGGGCTTGGCGGTACTCCTTATCGGGATTTGCAGATGCGTGTGGAACATCTCCTGATGGCGTTTGCGATTCCTTTTGCCCAATTCTCCTCGTCCCATGTCAGGAGCCGGGAGATGTGTGACGTCGAGGCTTCCCGTTCTAGTGAGCCGATAAAAGGAGGCGGCACGATTGCTTTCGTCACACGGTCGCACCATGGCTGAGCTCGGGTGATTTGTCTTGGATTTCTGCATTAGGAGGCCGTTTAGGTGTCACATGGCAGTTTTCATCCAGACATGGTATGACGGAATCGAGAGACAGAGGGGGCCTTGTCAGTCGTTCTGACCGATTGCTGATGCCACTTGACTATTTGTCAACATCGATCATGACGGTAGATGCTCACATTCCAGACAATCCCCCGAAAAGCCTAGTTGCTCAAGATGAGCCTTTGCACGGTCAAAAGGGTGGCAGTCTCAAGCTTGCGGAGAGCTCAAGTCAACGAGCCCGTCGATACTCGAGAACCGTTTCCCGTCGTACACGGCCGTTGATGATACCCAAATGGTTCTCAGATCCAGGATCAGACAAGCCCAGAATAGTTACGTGTGCCAAATCTGTTTCGTGCTACCGCGGAGAGTCATGCCGGGCTTTGCGAACTGAAACACCCTTCTAACGGCACCAATGTGAGCAAATGAGACGAATGAATAGTATCGGACGAACCGTTTTGATTCAGGAGATTTCCTACACGAAGACCTTAACTGTCCTTGACTCGGCGTACACACGGGCCCGGGGCTCCGATTGTGAACACATCTCGTCTAGAGCCCTGAAGCCGTCCCGATGCCGAAGGGAATAGGGCCGTAGAAACGGTTCAAGCCAACTGATACTTGAAGCGGCGTACTTGTATTGCCTCAGTTGTCGAGGAGACTGACTCGTCACCTCAGTGGAACCGACTCCATGGAAATCTGCAGTTGCATCACGGGAAGTTGCCGATTCCCATTGGTACTGACCCGAGAAGAGATTACACTTCACGAGGAGTCGATCACAATACCGTCTAGCAATGTCTCAACTCCTCCCGGACAACTCCTGTTTGGTTCCATGGCGAGTCGTAAGTGACGAGTTTGCGAAGATGGGATGGCTATAAAGAGCCCGAAGGATCTTAACGGTTGAGTCCTTTCGAGTCCGAACCACATCAATTCCATCATCGCATCAAATGAGCAAATAAAGACAGCAAAGATGGGAAACGTAGCCTCACTCGCGACTGACAGTGCCATGGTCACTCCAGAACACCATCCACACCACCCACCACACCATGGCTGGGGTTGGTCCCGTCACTGGACTCGCAGCTCTCCTACTATCAGCACCCCATCAACGCCCAGCGTGACATCTCTCCCAACTATCACCGTCCCAAGTACACTCGTCTCCCTCACCAGAGCAGCCCCAATCACAAGCGCCCAATCACCCGTGACAGGGCAGTACTGCAGCTACAACTTCGAGCAGGACACCTCCTCCTGCATCGTATACACCTACACGCCCACCGGTCCCACCCCAACACCGTACGAGACCACAGACATAACCTCAAGCTTGATCGCAAGCTCAAGCTCGATCTTCTCGGTGCCGGATTACACATGCACGAACTTCGCCTGCATCGGCTCCGTGGCCTCGTACTACGGCTACTCCCTCTGTCTGGCAAGCGCAACGCCATTCCCGACGCTCTCGCTATCCTGGTCACGAACAGTCGCCACGACGGAACGGACCTGTGATCCTCTCCTGGGCGGACCGAATTGTCCGACAGATTCCTTCGCGACTGCGTCGACGTCAAGCTGCGACACAACTACTAGTTTCGCGCCTACGCTCCCCGAATGGAGTACCATGACAGCGACGAAGGAAGCAACCGGGTCGAAGTCGTACTCGTATCATGCGGCGAGCGCGAAGCCCGAGAGTACGTCTGTGGATTTGGCGTGTGAGCATGAGCTTTGCGAGGGGTCTATTATTCCTATTCCGGTGCCGCCTACGCCTACGGCAAGTGTATGATACATTCATTCTTTTTGGGACTTATTCTAACGTGAGAATCTGTTTGTGAAGAAGGGTAGATTGTGTGAGGAAATGGAAGATTGATATGATACACAGATAGTTAAAAGTTATCAGATTATTCCTTGTGCGATGCAGTTGACGTGTTGACAAACTTGCAATGTGCCCATCCTTCGCGAACGACGAATAAGTAGAAAACCCCAACGGCACTGACGTAGAATCGGCAATCAACCGATTTCCCGCGCCGGTGTTCCTACTCGCCGTTGTCTCGGGCAAATCTCCTGTCGAGGAAGACCAGATCCATGAAGATCTTATCGCGCAGGTTGCCCGGGTTCAGAAAATAATATACCGCAACACTTTCATCCTTGACACCATCATCCCAGCTTATGCAATCTGGGCACGTGGAATCGACAGCAACACAATTTTGCGCCGTGACTTTCTTCTGCTTGGAAGATTCACTCGCCGAAGGGCCCAACCAGGACGATGGCGGCACCGCAGAAGATAAGGACATGTGCGGGAAGCTTCTATACTATAATGCCTTCTTCTTTGACTGGGTAAGATCCCTAGAACTCCCAGTCCCAAGCAAAGCGCAGGCGGTCGCTTTCTCGCTTCCATCCCCGGGGCAGGAAACCCCATGGGCAGGACAAAAAGAAGAAGAACGTGTGCGGGAAGCTCCTCGGCTATCATGCCTTCTTCTTTACCGGGGGATTCCTGCGTTCCCAGTCGTGGTCCCAAGCAAAGCGCAGGCGGTAACCTTCTCACTACCGTCCCCAGGCAAGAAGCATCGTGCCCAACTCTCACAAAAATAGTTTTGAACCGGAGGAGAAGACACGAGCACGATGATATCGCGTTGAACTCAGTCCGCTCAGACTCATGCTCTTCAAGCAAAACGAGGGCCCAAACGGTAGGTCCTTGTGCTTCGAGAGTAGTCTCGCGAGTGCGCACCATGCGTTGAGGTCGTGTTTGACGGGATTTATACCGGGGAAAGGAGGCCGGGAAGCATGCATTAGCATGTCGAGTCGAGTGCAGGATGTGAACCCAGCGCGAATATGAGAGATAGTCCCACTCAGTCTCCCGAATACCCTTGCCAGGCAGCGGTCTGCGCGCTGGACCTTTTCCGCCCACAATGTCGCGCAGCCATGCGTGGGGCACTTTGGAAGGCCAGGCAAACAGCCCAGTAAAAGACTCGGCGAAATGAGGGAAAGCACCCTTCTTTTTCTTGACAGGTGCTTTACTGCAGCAATTCATGCCCGTCGTCGTTGGAACTGTGTGTATCCACGACGCCAAAGAGCCGGCATATCAGCCTTCCAGTCGGCACGAGAGAACTATTCGGGGTGGCTAACTCGACGCCTATCGTGGATAGAAACTCAGCTTTCCGGTTTATGGTGATTTCCTTCAGCACGGCAGTGTTGCCATGCTGAGGTCTTCCAGCGTCAAGGCCAGCGAGCGAGAAAACGACCTATGTCCCGGGTGACTCTCGCACCTACTGAGTCCAAGCTCAATCATGACTTGGACTGAGAATGCCAGTCTCCAGCTCTGCCAGCTGAGGTCACGCTGGAGAGTTCCAGCGACAACCTCAATGCGCGGGAATGCTAACGGAGAACAACAGCTCTTCAAGAAAGGGAGACAAACAACACATAGGGGGTGCATTTATGTGAATAATAGACATCCCTGAAGCCTGATAACTCGTGTCTGTGTTCCACTATAGTCTATGGCCAGGCGATGAACTGGAAGAGATAGAAGTGCTCGCGAGACTCCCCCAGGGTCAGGTTCACCTCATCATGGGTCTGAGGTAACATGCTCAACGCGAACAGCGCCGAATGTAGCTCCTTTGGCACCACGAGATCGTCATCTTCCTCTGGCATCTAGCCAACGAAGTGAGATGGGGTGATCGTAAATCGAACGCTGTCGATTCTCAATCTCTCTGGCTCTTCCGGCATCTCTGCCTCGCGGCTTTGACACTTGTTACGTTGGGAAGGTGTGGTATGATTTGCCATCGCATTGTCGACAACATCTCGTTGATCCGAATCGCCTGCAAAGCAACACACAAGGAAGTCGTTATATATTTGAGTATACACCGGGATTTTGGCAATTTTTCAGCGACTCAGGCAACTTCCTTTTTGCTGGTTACCCGATGAAGGTGAACTGCTTGACCGGATCCACAGACGGTGGGCGATGGGTTGTGGAAGTCTTGAGGTCATGGTAGCGCGTTGGTAGAGAGAGTGAACGGGTGCCCCCATTTATAGAGAATTTATAGAGACGCAGTGTACGCTCTTTGTTCCCGGTTTCCGGTTTCCTCGCAAGTGATAACGTACTAGAGGAGTCACCCTAGGCAAACCCTCTCGTACATGAAATAGCAAAGCAAGAGCAAAAACAACTGTTTCTAGGTAATAGAAAACTCGTTGCATGCTTGTTGTCATGCTTGCTCCATTCGTGAAGCTGCGCCCCTCTGCTTTGATAGAGCGTGCAAACTACCGGCCAAGCAAGTCGATTGGGAGGTTCTGCTTCGCACAATCCCCATCCCCACAAAGATGCACCCCGTGGAGTGCAGTCGTCAATCAAACCGAGACTCAGATGGTTTGTGCTCAAATGTGACCCAGTTGCCAGACACACAATGAGGTGTGCTGCCATTGAGACATTGATTGCATCGCATCACGCTGCAAGTTGGAAGAAAGGAGTTTACGAAGAAAACAGCCAATACTGTTTGCAGCTCTGAAAGTGCCAAGGGTCTGAGCGTGACTCATCATGTGATCGGGTCCGTCAGACTCATATTCATGGCTGTAGGCGAATGCCGATGGCTTGACAGCTTTCTCGGACAACAGCTTGTCTTGGGAAACCAGACAAATCCACAAACTGTTGCAAACAATGATGAAGAAAACGATAACACAGCTTCGACCTCATATCCTCAGAACAGAGGCCGACCCGCGACCGGTAGTTGTGATGACATGTGGTATTGCCGGTAAGATACCCATCTGGCCTGTTGTCCTTAGTACTCAACGTTGAGAAGAGAGGCATGTGAGTTAATACGTGTATAGGCGCCGGAAAATCCACGCTTTCAAAGGCCTTGATCTCAGCCTACCCAAATTTTGAGCGTCTCTCAATCGATGGGATCCTCGCAGAGCGACATGGTATCTTTGAGGCGGACTATCCGCCCGAGAAATATGCAATGTATCTGGATGAAGCAGCAGAGGAGTGCAATGCACGACTTACGCGCATCTTAGTAGAGGGAAGCCGGGACGTCATCTTCGACCGAGCTTTCTGGAATAGAGACGACCGTGACGAAGCCAAACGTCTTATCGAAAGTCTCGGTGCCAGATGGGTTTTGGTGTATCTCAAAGCACCGGATAAAGAGACTCTGTGGCAGCGCATATGCCAGAGGAGAGAAGCCGAACTCAACGCAGACTGTGCATTCCGTATTACGCAGGAGACTCTCGATGCATACTGGAGTGGATTTGAAGAACCATGCGAAGAGGGTGAGATAGTGGTTCATACGAGTAGTTGATACAGAGTATCCGACTGTAATAATTCCCCGCAGACACTCTATCCCTTTATCTATCAATCTCATGAAGCCAAGAATACCGTCGGGGCAATTCATAGCGACATCGCAGCGTTTCAATGTGTCTGCAAAGTGCACGTTTGATTCCCGGGATTTAGGCTGGAAAATGCGAATATGGGGCATGGCGGGGTAGAAAACGCATCGCGACGACACATTGCTTATTCCTTGAAGACCGTTCGTCCTGAGCTGTAAGAAAGACTGAGGAGCAGGTCGACTTACTGTCACAAGTCGTCACGATGTTCAAGTCTGGGTTGAGTAAATCGTTCCTCTTCTTGTTGCTAGGCTCGACGACGCAGGCGAAATATATCGTACCAGGTGCCAGATGGCGAGACACAGATGGCAACATTGTCAATGCGCATGCGGGAAACGTAGTGTTCGATAATGGCACGTTCTGGCTGTTTGGCGAGTACAAGACCGAGGGCCAGGTCGAAGGGGGTGGCGTTTCGGTATACTCATCGGACGACCTTTCTACCTGGCAGTCGCACGGAATTGCACTGAGTATGCGATAAAGATCTTTTTTCATGGCGATGGAGACTAACGGTAGACAGAGCCAATTGAAGGTCATCCTTATATCTCGCCGGACATGATAATCCAACGGCCAAAGGTGGTGTTCAGCCAACCGACGGGCAAATACCATGTGAGTCGTCATTCTATATGCTTGAACACTGGGCTGAACAAGCTTAGATGTGGTGGCATGCCGATAACTCCAGCTACGGTCTTCTCCTTCAAGGCTTGGCGACATCGGACACGATTGCCGGGCCTTACACCTTTGTCAGTGCGACAGCGCCACTCGGCAACTGGAGTCAGGACTTCGGACTGTTCACCGACTACAAGGACGGTCGATCGTATGCACTCTACTCAAACGGCGACCGTGCCGAGGGACGTGACGTGTACGTGACTTCGTACAACGAGGATGTGTCGGCCCTGAACGAAGTTGTGCATCGATTCGACAAATATGATCTCGAAGCACCAAGCATCATACAGACCGAGAAGAGCTACTATGCGCTGATGAGCCACAAGACCGGTTACCGTCCTAACAGTAAGGCATCCCTCCTCCGAGTAAAGAAGCAAGAGCCATACTAAACGGCTCGAAGATGTGGTGGCATTTCGGGCAGACAAGTTGAGCGGCCCATGGTCGCAGCCATGGATCGTAGCTCCGCTGAACACACGAACATTCAACTCTCAATCGGGCTTCAACTTGAGGATACGTGGTACTAAAACGACCACGTATCTCTATTTAGGCGACCAGGTGGGATCCGCGACCTTTAAACAGTACTCCATGTGACCGACTGACTTGCTCAGTGGGATTCGGACTCGCTGTGGGAAAGCCGGAATATCTGGCTACCAATGACCATTGATGACGACAAGAAGACTCTCAAGCTCGAATGGCACGATGTATACGACTTGGATGTGTAAGAAATGCTTCGAAGACTTGTATCGCGGAATGAATGCTGAGAGGCCACAGGAAGTCTGGAGAATGGTCGCCGGTCGAGGGCAAGACCTACTACAGCAGAGACGCCACGACCAGTGGAAATGCATTCAAGCAGGAAGCCGTGAGAAACTAATCTCCTGATTGAATCTCCTATTGCTGACAATCGACGGGTCCTCAGAATTTCGCGAGTGGTGGCATCATCTTGACTGGAATATACGGCAATGATAGCACCGTCACATTCCACAACGTCGAAGGGACAGGAAAGCCTCAATGGGTGTCGTTCTACTATCAGAGTGAGTTGCATCAACTTCATATCGGCACATATCCAGACTAATGAGACGGACGACAGATTGCGACGATATGGGCTTCGGCGATCAACGTAAGTCAAACAGCATCTTTTAATCGTCCTTCATCGTACTGTATTGTCGCTGACCCCGCCTAAGCTGGCGGATCACCAGATCGAATAGGAGGCGCATGGCATCTCCGGCGCATCAGCAGCGTTGTCGTCAATGGCAATACTGAAAGTTCCGGGACACTGTTTCAACGCGACACGCACAAGGGAATCATCCTGTCGACGCCTCTGCAGCTCACTCTGCAGAAGGGATCGCACAACACGATCACTGTGGGTGGATTGTCTAATGGGTTCGACTACAAGGGAGCGGACTTGGACAGAATCGTTGTCTACCCTTCGGAAATGTAGGAGGCAGCATATCTGTCGATGAGAATGGCCTGAATCATTTCAATCGCGATTTACTCGTACGAGAGAATGTTGGAACTTGGCAGAGTCTTCGAAGTGAGTGGAGCGTGGAGGATTTTAGCGTCACAGACGAAGTGCGGGGGTGTGGAGATAAACGGGTGGGGTACAGCGACGGCTCGCTAACTTTAACGCTAGCACGGGCGTACTAACCCCGAAAAGGGTGTAGACAGAGCAGATCATCCCATCGGCGATAGCACTTTCGGCGATATCGTCGCAGCGTCGACGACTATAAATACCTTCGCCTGTTGGCTTTTGCATTCTAGCGCCAAACATTGTCTATTCATAGGAATCAACTTGTTTAGTTGCGATCGCTTATTTCGACGTACATAACCCAGAAAAGTCAAAATGTCTCAACCGGTGTGGTTCATCACGGGCGTCTCCAATGGCTTCGGCCTCCTGCTCACGCTCCGTGCGCTCAAGGCCGGCCATCGCGTCGTCGGTACCCTGCGCAACAGAAGCAAGCACAGTGAGGTGGCGAAGCAGATTGAGGCTGCAGGCGGTGAGGTGATTGAGATGGATATGACCGAGTCGCAGGAGAGCATTCATAAGAAGGTCAAGGCCGTTGGACAGATCGACTATCTCATCAACAATGCCGGCTATGCGATTTTCTGCTGCTTGGAACAGATTAGGTGAGTTTATACCGTCTGTGATCATTGTGAGTTGATATACTAATGGATTCATCAGTGAAAAGGAGATGTACACACAGATAGCGACAAACGTATTCGGCCCCGTGTACGTCATGCAGGCTGCGCTCGAGGGAATGCGAACGCGCCGCTCAGGAGTTATTGTAAACATCTCTAGCATTTCGGCCAAGGATCCCTTGCCTACCAAGTATGTCTCCTGTTGGCATTGAGTCAATAATTGCCACTGGTAATGTAGGAAATGATGCCACTGACACTAACCACCAGTGCCTTATACGCCGCTTCCAAGGCCGCGCTCGAAGCAACTTCAGAATGTCTAGCTAAAGAAGTCGCCAACTTCGGTATCTCTATACTGATCGTTAACCCTGGCGCGTTCCGGACCAACTTCTTGGGACAGCTTACCTTTTCAGAGAACCCCTTGCCCGAGGACTATAAGAATGATGTTGTTGGTCAGGCCCTTCAGAACTTCATCAATTACAATGGAAAGCAGACTGGAGACCCTGACAAGGGTGTTGAGCGCATCTTTGAGATTGTGACGGGTGAGGGCATGGCTGGTGAGCTTACGGGTAAGGTCAGACGGCTTATACTCGGCCCTGATGCCCATGCGCGCATGAAGAAGAGTTGCGACACTTTCACGCACGATATTGCTGTTGGTGAGAAAGTTGCGATGAGTACGAATTTTGAGTAAGATCTAGGTATATACGGTCAACTTGGAGAGTCTTCCCGGTCAATGAATCAAGAACAAGGACTCAGCTCGCCGGCTTGACGCTCCTGAGGTGACGTCTATGTTTACACGCGGCATACACTTGA
Organism: Xylariaceae sp. X167; assembly: GCA_028637775.1. Lineage (NCBI taxonomy): Eukaryota > Fungi > Ascomycota > Sordariomycetes > Xylariales > Xylariaceae > Xylariaceae sp. X167. Next base: position 34,584 of record JAJFDK010000165.1, read on the forward strand.
AATATGGAGCACACACATGTCTCGTCTATTGTCTGTTCTGGCATCTTCGTTACATGTACACTTCTCTGCGACAGTTCTACTCCTATCTTCACCAAAAAGCCGTTTTGAGAACGTGATAAAAGTCTCCATTATGATTCGTGAGAACCGACAAGAGGTGCTTGTCCCTGAAGGCTCTCCGAATCATCTGGATGAAGATGTCCACGCATTCCAAGTTAAGATCAATATCACCTTCAACGTCTGTCGCAGAAATCGGACCGTCCTGGACGTCTTGCCAAGTTCAGATGCTACATACAGCATCGTCGTGTAAGACACATGCATCCCGAATGGCACATCATTACTCGTTTGGTGAGAGCGTAAGAATAATCGTCAATCTCTCGACTCTCGAGACTTGAGTCAACTGAGAAGGCAAGGGTCCTCAAGACTTGAACTTGACGTCTATTTACTATGGAAGATGTGACTGTCATCGCTTGGAAGTTCTCCCGGTATGTCGTCAAGGAATGTGGCCCTCTGGTGTCATGATGAAAGACTGCCGGTTTATGAGTTGCTCTGAAAGAAATCTGCCGAGGGTAGAACACGAAGTTGTCCGGGACTTGGCTTAGCCTTTGCGGTGCTGTCCTGATGCAACAGCGATCTTGACTCAATCTCGAGTTGACTCCGTCATTGATACTTGGTCAGGTCGGATCCCTCTAGGGGTGCCAGGATGTGGAAGGCACATTTTCTCTTGGGGTTGTCGATTGCCGTAGCAATATGGCCTAGAGGGAGAGAGACACATTGGAGAATGGAAACGTCACGCTCCCTGCCCTAGATGAGATCGCGGTTCAGCTAGGCAACTCAGCAAGCTCCCGGGATTTCCGTCCAGCTCTCCCCCTCACTTTAGTCAGAATCTGAGGCGTTTCGACTGGACTATGGTTATCATAGATGCTCAAAGCGGTAGTCGTTTCCGCCGCGGCGGCTCTCCGGGGTCTTTTTGGAAAATTATGAGGTCCTTGTATCTCCGGAGTTGCACCAGACAAGTGAAAACCATTACTCGCAGATACCCTGTTGACTTCCCTGGACATAGATGGGATAGGGAACTATTGCAAGTCGTCACGCAGGCAAGTCCTATGACTGCCTTAGGCCTGAATTGATGATCGACGTGCCTGGACTCAGCGTAATACCATTGTTGTGATTGGTGAGTCTCTAGAGCACATCCAATGCCGGGTCTCGCTTGAATCGCTCTGGAACGGTATGATACGGAGTTAATTCTCCCGTCGACCGAACTGCTAGTACTCAAGAGGGGGATCCATGAAGACGGTGTGATGTCGGAGCTTTTGCCACGTTATACGAATTCACTAACCGTGTCAGTACGAAATAAGAGAGGTTATAGTGTCGAAATATTCATGTTAGAGCTGAGAGTCGAGACTTCATGACTTGAGCGAGCTATAACGAGAACCCGAATGCACTCATAATGCAATTGCCGAGGACTTGGCCTGTCAAATATGATCGCCGACCAAGCTATACGAATGCCATGTATGACTTAATTGATGACGAGCCAGACAGTTGAGGTCAAACCTCCTCCCATAACATAGGAGACACTTACTTACATCAACGTAACGTGCCTCTTCCCCAAATCATTGATTCTCGAGAATGATTGGTATAGACATGGAAAATTCTGCACAGAATCAGTTATTGCACCATTCTGTAGCTTCGTGACTCGGATTACCAGCATGGCATGCGCAGCACCCGTCGGCTGTAAGGGTCGAAATACCGGTAGCTCACCGCTTGTCTAATCAATAAACAATATTGATGAAGGCGGACCACGTGCTGTGGTATCGAAAGGTGCACGACGCGCCTCAATTGTAATCATGGAATTGATGCCATAATCTAGTACGTACGCAGACTCGTCAACGTCTTTGTCGATGGAGGAACTTGAGCAAAGCACGAGTAAAGACGAGCAATCTTTTCTCGCCACCATCTTATCAGTCCCGCTGATTAGGGGCTTTTAAACCAGGGGATACGAGTATTTTAAGACTAGGTAAATACCTAATCTTGGCGTCGCCCTGGCCATCGGTTCCATCTCTGTGAGAAGGCGGCTGCTAGGCGTTCTAGAAACATAGGTCAATCACTAATCGTCCAGGTACCCTTCACAGCGAAGCCTTGATGCAGTTGAGTCAGGACCGGAGCTATCAGGTAATGAAATCAACGAACATTGGACCAACATGTGAAAGCGTTACGTATCCGTATTCTTAGATCCAAGGATGGTAGATCTGCATCACATGATAAGGGTATCGAAGTGAGGCACGGAGCTGAGATTCTACCCCTGTGTCCACACTGACTCCTGAGTGAGATTGAACTCTTTTTGTTCACACCTTTACCCACCTTTCAGGCGATATTCTACAATCCAACTGCCGACCTTCACCAATCCTAAACCGTGTCCTAAGGTCAACTGCCGTCCTTGTGCGGAGGTGGGCCTTCATAAGGCGGATGTTAACGAACGGCCCGTCCGTTGGCGTATCCAAACCGGGGGGGCCAGAGGGCCACCCCATATCCACCTCTTATCCAGAAAGTCGGAACGGTCTAAACGACCTTTTCATCGATGCGCCCAGATCAACTTAGCCAACCGACATACACATCTTCCTCACGAGGTCTGACCGGCTCGTCGGTCAGCATGTCCGGACGGAGATGCCTATCCCACGTACACCTCTTGCCTCACGAGGTTCGACCCCTCTGTCGATGAGAATGTCATCACCAAGACGGCAATCCCCAATCAATGCGTATCCGTGCTCAACGAGGTCTGAACGTTCGAATTTTTGATATGTCATAACCTTGATGGCCAATGGTTTTGCACCTCTCGCTCACGCGACTGATGGAAAGATGCTGGATACGGATTTGGATAAATTGAGCGGTGATTTCTCTCAAAGTTGATGTAAATATCGTGTGTCGACTGCAGTTTCTCTCAGACAGGCAAGGTAGCACTCTACACACAACGAGATCCTAGAGATTCCCGGTCAAACGGAATCCAACCTCCCATTTTCCCGATCAGAGCTCCCAAGGATTCTCAGCTGAACCGTACTTTGACCAATCGTAAGTGGGATCATCATTATCCATGGCATATAAGCACGGACATACCATCAAGAATGCCCAGGCCACCATCATCCCGAAAAGGGACTAAAACATTCTAAGACGACTACAAAGCACCGAGACTATGCTAACATTACCAGGGCTCCTCCTACAACCAGGTCCTCAAGCATCTGATCACCCATGGCTGTCTTACCTGTGCAGGAGGTCAACTCCAAGCTCTCCCTCGACGAAAGAGCCAACATCCAACTCTGGTGTCTGCACACAGGAAACGCCCTCAAGGTCCTGCTCGACAACTCGGATTACTACTCAGACTTCCAGTACGAGAACCTCGAGCTCTTCAGACAGCTCGTGGCTCCCTATCTCGGCCGCTTCCCAGCCGATACCGGGCACAACAGGTACCAATGGCACAGCTTCATGACAGACGACGGCTCGCCCGTCGAGCTCAGCTGGGACTGGGGCGCCAACGACGGTAGACCCAAGATTCGGTACTCGATTGAGCCGGTGGGACTTCATGCGGGCACGTCAAGTGATCCCGGCAACGTGTTTGCGGCCCCGGCTTTTCAGAGCCGTATGGCCGCGTTCATACCGGAGATGAACCTGGAATGGTTCCATTACTTCGCCGACTTCTTCAAGGACACCGGGGACGAAGAGCCGCTTGCCGTCAAGAACCCCCTGGAGCACAAGAGTTCAGTGTTCTACGCGTTCGATCTTGTAGAGAGTGCGACGACGGCCAAGGTCTACTTTTTCCCCAAGTACCGGGCGACTTTGCAAAGAATCTCGAATCTGGAGGCGCTCTCGGAAGCGATTAGGGGCGCCCCTTACTGCACGAGACAGAACTTGCAGGCATGGTCTGTTTTCTCGAACTTCGCTCTGGATGCGGCGAGCAGAGATATCGAGTACGAGATGCTGGCCATCGACATGATTGATCCCCTGGATTCCCGTCTGAAGATCTACTTCCGCAGCCGCGAGACCTCCTTTGACTCCGTCGCCAACATTATGACACTCGGTGGTCGCTTAATGAACCCAGCATTATCCGAGGGACTCAAGAATCTCTACGATCTCTGGAACGGTCTCTTCGGACCGTGTGAGTCGCAAAGCCAACCCCTGAGGAATAACGGGCACCGCACCGCAGGCATACTCTACAACATGGAGTTCCGACTCGGCGACACGGTCCCCGTGACAAAGGTCTATCTGCCTGTGCGCCACTACGCGCGCAGCGACAGGGCCGTGATCGAGGCGTTGGCCGATTACTTCGCGACTCACCAGCGGGGGAGATACATGGGTCCTTACCGCAACGTCATGACTGAGCTCTTGTAAGTGTGAGCCGGTCTTCACGATGGAACGCTCATTGACATGTTTTCACAGTGGTGATTTTCGGTTGGCGAAACAGACTGGTATTCACACGTATATCGGGTGCACGCTTCAACCTAGCGGAGACCTGCGCATCGTCTCGTATTTCAAGACGCCTGTGTCTGACCCGTATGGGCACCGGAATACCAACTTTCCTGGTTAGGGGGAGAGGTGTTGTTGACCTCTGATACATGATGGTGTAATACATAGAATGAACAAGAAACCCATTCCTTAATGAAAACCAATTGATCTCGACTTTGGATGCCAGTGATGAGTTCCCGTGATCCAAACAGCTCCTGTACTCAAAATCCTGATGCAAGCACATGCTTTCTGCTTTGCAGTGCCTTGCGACTTTATCTCCCTCGTCCAACGAATACCGCCTGCTTCAATGTCCTTGCAACTCCGTTCAACTCCCATCCAACAAGTAATCCAGGGTATTGGCTCGACCTAAAAGAGACCGATCAACTCAGTAAAAAACCCAGTGCCGAGATCCCTATCCTTCCCCTTTTTGTACGGCACGATAACAAAGCGACCACAGCCCTGATAATACGCCGTCAAGTATCGATGTACCATGGCCTTAACAATCAATGATTTCCTGCGCGACGCCGACCGCGGCATGAGGGACTCGAACGAGTACGCGCTGGAAGTCTCGTTGGAGCAGACGCTGCCGTCAGGGGAATAGACCCGGTCGACGCGCATCATGTCGTCCATGTAGTCGTCGTAGGATTTGTAGCCCAAGCTCCGAGGATATTCGTCGCTGGAGGTATAGGCGTTGACTCGCTCCAGGGGGGGCAGTTCATTGAGGTCCGCAATGTAAGATGGGTTGTGGGAAACTGGGCTGTTGTGTGTCTCGGAAGACTCCTCATTCTCGGTCTGCGACACGAATCCGTTGTTCGTTTGCTCGTCGCGGGAGGTATGAGCGTGGACTCGCTCGAGGGGGGGCAGTTCATTGAGGGCGGCAATGTAAGATGCGCTATGAGCGACTGGACTGTTGTGATCCTCAGAAGACTCGCCATTCTTGGTCTGCGATACGGATTCGTCGTTTGTTTGCTTGTCGCTGGAGGTATGGGCGTTGACTCGCTCCAGGGGGGGCAGTTCATTGAGGGCAGCAATATAAGATGGGTTGTGGGCAACTGGGCTGTTGCATCCCTCAGATGACTCGCCATTCTCGGTCTGCGATACGGATTCGTTGTTTGTTTGCTTGTCGCTGGAGAAATAACCAGAGTCATGGTTGGAGACGGAACGGGATTCATCGTCTGGGAAGTATCCAGAGTCACTCTCGGAGACGTAACCAGAGTTCTCGCTGTCGTTCTCCCATATTGAAGCGTAACCGTCTTGCGTTGTATCCACAGCTTTGCCCTTCCCCTTTAGATCAACGGAAGCGGTAACTGCTTCAGTGACCTCCGGCTTCTTTTTCTTCATCATTATCCGCTTCGGGAGAGCCTTGAGGTTTTGGGGGCGCAGATGCTTTTGTAGATAGCGCACAATCTGGGAGAATTTCTTGCATTTGCAGGCGGAGCATATGTCGGGCTTGATCCGGTCCTTGGTGCATTTCCGAAAGGGAGAGTCATCGGCCACGCGTCGGAGTCTGCGGCATAACCGGGTCCATCGGAGGAAGTGGGGTCTTGTAATTCTACCGCATAGGCGGCATCGGTATCTGACGCTCTCGCCTCGACACATTTTGACTGGTCGAGGGATGGTGTTAGCTGTTGTAGGGAGGATGAGGGTGGGTTTGGCAAGCTAACTTGACTTGAGTGTGTGGTGCTAGAGGTGAATGCTTTTTGTAGTGGTAACAGAGTCGATTTCGACTGTTTATGTTTGTATAGATGACTGACACGTCAACGAGCTTGACTTGAGTGGTTGTTGCTTGTGGTGACTTTGGATCGAGTAACAGAGTGGTGTCCGACTTCGTTTATGCTTGTGCAGCTGTCTGAGCAACTTGGTTTGAACGTATGCCGCTGTTATCTCAAAAGTAACAGAGTGCGTTCCGCTTCTTTTTTGCTTGTCACAGCAAATGTTCGAAAAGTGAACGTGGTGGACTTGAGTTGTTGATGCTCGAAGTGAAGGATTGAAAGTCAGGTATGTGTGTGGGTTGTGTGTGTGGTATGTTTTCGTGGGACGGACAGATCTCTGGATTCACGGGAGAGCGTGCTCTATTTATATGGATTCGTAACCATGAGTCTGTTTCATACTTTTGCCGTTTCTAGAATATACTAAAGGTGCGCGGATTGCGTGACAGAAGGTCCCATGTTGTCATCGAGTTTATGTTGTCAGGGGTAACGGCAGCAGTCAACCTTCTTGAGGCTCTTTTTTCCACAAACTCTCGGGATGCATATTCGGGAGTCAAATGTCACTTTCAACGGACATAAGTGGAGAAGTATTTCTACAGCCCGGAAGAGGATGGTATTCGCGTTCAATGCTGTTGGCATTTTTGACTGCGTGCCCCTTTGCCAACCATCCCACCCTTGCCTGAGGGACCCGATCAACAATGACAACTACCAACCGGGTCAACTAGTTTCAAAACAGAGACTCACTCAAGCTTTCAATATGAGGAACAGCATGTGTCGAGATCGTAAAGTTAGATTTTCTAGATAAACATCCGAAATGCAGTTCCCATCACTGTTCCGACTCCCGCATCATCCCGCATCCCTGCATGACAACAACAAATCAACACATCAACATCAACATCCGCGTCACCAAAATCTTATATACACGCGTCCAACATCGTCAAGTACGTACTTTCGTGACGAGAACATGATTAACTATAATTTCATCCCCGAGATCTTCGCCACCCGCAAACTCTGTCTCATACTCAAGTCCAGCATGATCTCCTCACTACCACCAGGGATTGCGTACGCGCGGACGTCACGGTACAGACGCTCCACCTTACCACCCTGCCCACCGCGCGAGTAACTCAGACCACCAAAGATCTGACTAGCTTCACGCGCGCAGAACTCAAACATCAGCGTACTCTGGGCCTTGAGACCAGCAATGGCACCGCCGAGCCGCAGCATGGCTTCGGTCTCGCCCATCTTGAGACACTGGTAGACGAGGTTCTCGAGCCAGTTGTACGAGGCCTCGATCTGGCGGGCCATATGGGCGAGCTTCATGCGGATGACGGGGTGGTCGATGAGCTTCTTGCCGAAGGTGCGGCGCTTGCTGGCGTACTTGACAGATTCTTCGTAGCAGACGCGGGAGAAGCGGATGGACTGGATGATGATGCCCATGCGTTCATGGTTGAAATTGGTCATGATGACTAGAAACGTCAGTTAAAGGCCTCAAAAAAAACAAGCTCAGGGGAAGCAGAAAGGAACTCACCCTTGAAACCCTGGTTCTCCTTGCCAAGCAAGTTCTCCACAGGCACCTTGACGTCTTCGAACGTGACGTACGTCGTCCCGCTCGACCACACACCCTGGCAATCCATGCGTCTTGTGCTCACACCTCCCATACTGCGCTCAATGAGAAGTAGCGAAACACCATTCATGCCCTCACCACCCGTCCGAACAGCCGTAGTAAAGTAATCCGCCCAAATACCATTCGTGATCCACTTCTTCTCGCCATTCACAATATAATGCTTCCCATCCTCCGAGAGCTTCGCCTCGCAGGTGAGATTCGCCACGTCACTACCGGCATCGGGCTCCGTGATCGCGAGACAAATGCGTTTCTCACCAGACAAAAGCCCCGGCAAGATCCGATCCTTCAAACTCTTCTTACCGAACTTGATCACCGGCGGTCCGCCGATTCCGAAACCGCCGATCATGTTCCATACAAACCCGCCGGATCCGGTGCGCGAGAGCTCGTCCGTAAGGATCATCTCATGGAAGAGGTCCCACTTCTCCGGCGGGACCGACTTCACCGTGTTCTTGACGTATTCGACCGGATAGTGCACGCCAAGGAGTCCGGCAAGGTAGCCGCGACGACCTGCCTCGAGGAAGATCTCGCGGGGCACTTCCTTCTTTTCGTCCCATTCGGTCACGTATGGCTCAATCTCGCTCTCGACCCATTCGCGAATCTCAGCGCGGAGGGCGACGTGAGTTTCGTTGTAGTAAGGTGAGTGATACTGTAGAAGCCATTAGCCACGTCTCATAGACATATCGTAGACATAACATACGTTCTGGTACCAGCTAGGATCAGCAAAAGGAATCTGCGCGCCAAACTGCTCCAGCGCCTCCGCCTCCTCCTGCTCAGCCGGCTTTGCCGGAACCTTGACCGGCATAGGCGCAGCAAGTGTTGCAGAGGGCTTAACCTCCGCCTTAAGCTCGACCTTGGGCTTCGAATCGAGGGATCCGATCTGCAGCGACGGCTTATACTTCTTCAGGATGCCCTCGTTGTGGTACTTCCAGAACTGCTTCGACGCATCCTTGCCGGCTACGCGCGTGAGGATCTTTTTGCCACCTGTTGTAAGATGCGATGTCAGAGTTTGTTGGGCGAATCATGCAAGGCACCGGAAAGAAGAGACGCGCATGTGTTTTATGCAAGAGGTGAGTCTGCAGACATACCCGGATGCTCGTCTTGGAACTTGGTCAGGTCGTAGACGTCGTCATCGACGATGATCCAGAGGGAGTCGCCTTTGTTATGCGACGCGACGTCGTTCTTGGTATACGTCTTCGACATCTTGTATCTGAAAGTATCAACACAGACGAAAACGAAGATATGTGAATGTGAATTAAAGCGACGTGCAAGTAAATTCTAGGTAAAGATGCAGGTCTTCAAAGCAACACGAAGATATGAGATAAGTTGAGTTTCAATTCTCAGTATAGAGTCGGGTTGCAGCGCCTAATAACGGCAGAAATAGTCGTAATGACGAAACCAGAGAATATACTCGTAAACCTCGCCTCCTCTATAGAAAAAACACTTTCACATGTTCAGCTCCCCAAGAACGCCGCACTAGGACCGGCACTCGTTGCCCTTTCCTCCTAGCGTGACACCCGTTACAATGCCCCGCCATCTGGAGCCCCCGAAACAGCGGCCGTAACCTGATTCCCCACCGGTGTCCCGCTGCTGTAACCCCACTTTCTTACCGGGTAGGTATCTTAGCCTCGGCATTAATGGAAAAAGACACGGAGATAATAATCACGTTCAGTTTGTTGAGATGTGAATTTGATGCGAGGTTCAACAGCTGAAATCACCTAACGAGTCTCCGATGCGAGTTACGGTCGTTCATTCATATTTAGAATCTCGTTCAATGAATTCCATCTGGAACTTCGTATGGAATAAGGGCGACAGTTTGGCATGTGATTGACCCACTTCTGTCATATCGAGGCACACGCCAATGTGCATCCATCTCAAGTATTGTATAAGTACCGCCACCCTGCACGCCACCTCCTTGTCTGCCCCCAAGGCATGAACAACAATGTAGCCGACGAGCTGCAGATACCCCAAATCTACTTCAGCTCAGACATGCCAAGCTGTCGCAGTCCAATCTGTTTCCAGGGACCAGTGTTGACAGAATTCCATTCTTCCACCATTCCCGAACGAGGAGCTAGTCCGTCCGAATATTCGGTGCTGAGATGTCAGCTGGACAGCGTCAGCAGGAAGTTCCAATTCGGTTGCAACATGCGATTTTACCGAGGCTCTTTTAATACGGATTATTCTGCTGCGAGTCGGGAGCCTACGACACGAGATATGCAATTGGCTCGATTTGAGAACACTGCGGTTTGAGTTCATATGCACGAGTTAGGTGATCTGCACCCTTCACGCAATCTTGTTGACTTTTCGAAAAGTGAAAATCATTGTTTACTTCACTCCTCAATCAGACAACAAACAAGATTCAACTCACCGACTCTGAGCCGAACATCGCATCCACCTTTGCTCTGGAGATCCTAGGTCTACTTCAGAGCCATGATGAAGTGACAGCAAATCCCTCTATCTGTGACCGCGACGCGTTTCTCCCGATAACCGACAGTGAACTTTGCCCAGCATGTGAAGAGGGTAGACCGCGAATCACCAGGAACGGACGCCACCCGTATCCCAACAGCCACAAAGTACCACTTGGTCCGATTCCAAAATTTATGTTCCCATCTCCGAGACCATCGGTGGAAGGTATCACTTGTCGGAGGCGATCGAGAAAGTTCTCGAGGCGCGATGCGACGGCCAGAGGATCACTGACGTTTGCCACTGACTTTTCAGTATGGCTTCATCGAGGGGACTTGTACATACACCTGTGGCAGGATTTTGGGCCGGAGTCGTCTCCTTATGATATTGCTTGGAGATCCCAGACCGTCCGGCCCGACTTGGAATATTATTTGATGAGATTTTGGCTGTTCATCCTTCACGAGTTAGTCCTTTGAACGCAGAACGAACCGACATGACTACGATGAACAGAGTGAACAGGAAGATGAGAAATCTGGAGAAAACAAGAACTCAGAAAAAGTGCTGATAAAGCCTGAGCCAGAAGTCTCACTCAAAGGTAGGAGCGCTCAAGGATTACAGAAGAACACCTTCCAGATTCAATAAGTCAAAGGGTCTTCCAGAAAGAACCAGCAAGACAGAGTTTGAAGCAGGTGCGATCGAACATGATGGCAGCGGTGCCGGTACTCGCTGCCAACTACGAAATGATTCAGGACTGAAGGTTTACTGACACAACCAGCAAAAAGCGAGAAATAAAAATTAAAGAACTAAGGAAATAAAACAAAACAAAAAGAAAAAAGGAAGAAAAAGTAAAAAAACGTACAACACCAGGGATTCGCTGGTCGTCACCGACCCAACTACTAATCTGGCCCTCACCGGCTTATCTATGGGAGAGCGGACGGGATCCCGAGTTCTCCAGTGGGTATGGTCGTACGTGATAATTCCTGCACCAACTGGGATTTATATACCTTCTGCCATACTGTCGGGTTTGGTGAACGCCGCGGTGGACTGGATAGAGGTCGGACAGCGTTCGGACCAAAGTTGGTCAAGTTCTCGCGCCGACGGTTTGAGTGTTGAAGTGGAGGGTTCTAGTGCCTCGGAATACAAATTCGCGCTATCTATAATCCGTTTGGTAGTAGGTTGTAGAAATTGTACAGAGAATTGTCGTTGAAGTGCAGGTTCGGGTCAGGGGCACATCGGCCGAGACTGCCCCCATGTAGCGTTCTACAGGATTAGAAGGAAAGTGAGATGTGGCTAGAAGAAGGAGAGATTGTCTAGAAAGGAATGAAGAGAAAACCTAAAAGCGAGAAGCAATCGCGATCGTAATAATACACCGATTCCCGTGTCCCTTGAAGTTCTCGTCTTCTCTTCTCCAACCGTTCTCTCCAACATCCGCGCTCACCTTGTGCCCATGACATACAAAGGTCGACGAGTGAGGCTTCAATACGTACTATCACAGGAGAACACGAGAACCCTCTTCTTGGTCATACGACAATTACATGCCTTGACACAAGGACACCTAGTGCTGAAGCACACTGAGTGTATAGATCGTGGGCAGAGATTAGGGGTAGCACAAGTCGAAGATCTACGCCAGTCGAAGATTGAAGCCAACATTAGGGACTCACTTTTTCTTATTCATTGCCAAAAAATCGGATGTTCTCTACGAACTAGGTAGGTATGTACCTTACAGCAAGCACCAACCCGACAACTCCCTACCTCCAACGCCGGCTCAATGCTGATAAACAACCCCCGAACAACTCACCTTGTTTGCCAAAAAAATATCTCGTACGCGTTTCCGTAGTTTCAGAAGAAACCAGTAGATGGGGACTAAGACTATCAAACCAATCTGTCCTTTACATCGACTCCTTCATAAGTCCTAACTGAGGCGCCACATGGCCAGCCGGCGTAGCGGAGCTTGCGGCGGCCTTAACAGTCTCAAAGACACCACTCAACGTACGGCCAAGGTCATTGAGCACCGTCGGTCTACTTTCATGAGCTTTCTCATCCACGCCGTCACGACCGCCAGCATTGACCTTGGACAGCTCCGTGACGAAGCTCTTTCCCCACCAAGCCGAGGTGTACTTGAAGACATAGCGTTCGAGCTTGCGGTAGTTGGCACGGCGCGTCTCGGGCGACATGGTGACGGCATCGCGGATCGCGTTGGCTAATTCCTCCGTGTTCCAGGGGTTTACGATCAGACTGCCGTTAAGAGACTGCGCGGCACCGGTGAACTCGGAAAGGATCATGACACCGTGGCGCTGGCGCTGGGTCGCAATGTACTCGTACGAAACGAGGTTCATGCCGTCGCGCGTCGAGCTGACGAGGCATACATCCGAGACCGCATAGAGGGCGCAAAGCTCATCGAAGTCGACACTCTGGTGCAGGAAGTGGATGGGCATGAACTCGACGGTACCGAACTTTCCATTGATGCGACCGACCAGCTCGTTGACCATGGCACGGAGATTTTGGTACTCCTCGACGTCTTGGCGCGAAGGTACGGCGACCTGGACGAGGACAACCTTGCCAATCCACTCAGGATGCTCCGTCAGGAAAACCTCGAGAGCATGCAGCTTCTGTGGCACTCCCTTGATATAGTCGAGACGATCGACACCGACGATCAGCTTGACGCCCTCAAACTTGCGCGAGAGCGTCGCAATACGCTCCTGTACTTTAGGTGTCTTCAAGCCCTCCACAAACTTGTCGGGGTCAATACCGATGGGGAACGCCGCGACGGTCACGAATTTGCCCTCGTACTCGACACCGTTGGGCGTCGTCTGCGCGCCGAGAATGCGCGAACAGGCACTTAGGAAGTGGCGTGCGTAGTCGTAGGTGTGGAAGCCGATGAGATCACACTGCAGCAAACCCTTGAGCAGCGCCTCGCGCACAGGCAGGATACGGTAGACTTCGCTGCTAGGGAATGGGGTGTGCAGGAAGTAGCCGATCTTGACGTTCTTGAGATGGCTTACACCCCGTCGCAAAAGCTCAGGCAGGAGCATGAGGTGATAATCGTGGACCCAGATCATGTCGCCGTCCCGCACATCTTTCAATACGGCCTGCGCGAAGAGTCGGTTGACTTCTTTATAGGCCGTCCAGGCGCTCTCGTCGAAGGTGATTTCGCCGGGGTGGTAGTGGAATAGGGGCCAAAGTATTGAGTCTGCGAACGCAAAGAGAAAAGGGGGTCAAGAGTCAGTTACTATGCAACACATTTGCTAGTTGTCAAGGGGTAACGTACTGGCAAAGCCGTTGTAATGTCTATCGGCAAGCTCGTCGTCGATGAATATGGGATTGGCTCCATACTCATCATTCAACTGCTTGACGACATGTGCGACCTCGTCCTCGGGGACCTCCAATCCTGGCCATCCATACCACTGAAAGTTCGTTGTCTTGCTCAATCCACTGAGACCGGTGACGAGGCCACCAGAGGACATGGAGAACTCATATTCGCCTTCATCCTTACGTTTTATCGTTATGGGAAGTCGGTTCGATATGAGGAGCAGTCGACTGTCATCGGCGGCAGGCACTCCGTTGGCGGACATCTTTGCGATGCGTAGATATTTTGGAAGCAGAAGATACTGTTTGAATTGGCTTCCTGGAGGAAAAGAATAGGTTGGTCAATATGACCAAGAGAACTGACTACTACGTAGACAGAGAGCTTGATATAGCCAAACCCATCAAACTCCTCACGCGGCCAGACTCGGGCGCAAAGGCAGAAGAAGCGACGTGGATAGTAGTTGAACGGGAACCACTGATGAGATCGGATCGGATCGGGATGGTGATTCGATGCGTTTCTGGCGTCTGATCATATGACAGGCAAAGCGTGTGTCTGCTGTTTGTGCGGTCGAGATTGGGGGCTTTTGAGTTCGACCGGCGTGGGTTGGTGTCTGTCCTAGTGAGCGAAAAGACAGCGGGCTTCCAGATGTTCGATGGAAGTGGATTCGATGAGAGACCCGACGGCACGCGTTGTTGAATGAGGGTGTTGATGCGATTTAGGTACTTAGACCACAAGCTAGGTATTCAAAGCGGCCCGTGAACATCAACTTGAAAGCAAACATCCAAACCGTACAGTCAAGCAAACAATAGGGAAACGGAGACAGAGAAAGACAGAGCAACAGCGACCGACCGACCACCATTCCATGATGGCCATTAGCCACCTTCATATTAGCCTCACGCTACCGCGAAATAGCCCCGTGCTAACTACGTAATATTTGGTGGGTCGTTCTTTCTTTTCCTTCCCCCCTACCCGTGCCACACCCCCACTTTATTCGGACTCGCAGCGCTCACCAACTAAAGTTGGTGCTCACCAGTAGTCCTGGTCAATCGGCGCTTCTGGTCAGAACACGCGTCGTCTACGCATCACAACCTACCTCCCTACCTGCCTACCTCAACAATCTACTTGTACGTAAAGAAGCCACCAATTCCGAGCTGCCATGGAGACCACTATCCAAGACGCACTGCGTTTCCTAGCGGATAACCCAGACCACAGCGTACGCGCCGCCGCACAGCTGTTCGCCGTACCCCGAAGCACCCTACAGAATCGCGTCAACGGAATCGGGCCCTTGAAGGGGCAACCGTCGCAACGAAAGCTGTTTTCCGACGCAGAAGAGAAGGCCATTTGCAACTATATTGATCGTTTAGATCGTATAAACCTGGCTGTGCGGCCTGAATTCGTGCAAGACGTCGCAAATGCAATCCTCGAAGCGAAACATCATCAGACGAGTACAGAGCCTCCACCAACAGTGGGAAAGAATTGGCACGCGCGTTTTTGCAAGAGAAATGGGTACTTTCAAAGGAAACAGAAGACTTTGGAAGCAGCGCGTGAATCTGCAGAGAATGTTGAAGTGGTGAGAGGTTACTTTGAGAAGTTAGGAACAGTGTTGATGAATGAAGGGGTGACAGCAGATGATATATGGAATATGGATGAGACGGGGTTCAGAATAGGAGTGGGAAAGAATCAATTGATTGTGACGAAGAGGAAACGAGCTCACTACTTTGGGTTACCAGAGAATAGAGAGTCGGCGACAGCGATGGAAGCAGCGTCGGCGACAGGTCTCGTGATACCTGGGTTTTTAATACTCACGGGGACTACACACCTCGGACAGTGGTACGCACAAAACCTCGACCCCTCGACGAAGCTTTGTGTCGCCGATACGGGTATACAAACGACGAAATAACCCTCGAGTGGCTTAAACACTTCGATCAACACTCAGCAAAGTATCAACGAGGTCGTAAACGACTACTAATCATCGACGGGCACGGTTCTCACCATACGAGGCAATTCATCGAATACTGCGACGAACATTCTATTATCCCATTCGGATTACCCGCTCATCTGACGCATATTCTTCAACCTCTCGACGTCGTCGTCTTCCAACCATATAAACACTACTACGCCAAAGCCCTCGACCGACTCGTTCGCGATGGAGTCACACACATTGGAAAAGTGGAATTCCTTTCTATCATCGAAGACGTCCGACAACAAGCTTTTAAACCTCAAACCATCATCTCTGCCTTTCGTACAACAGGAATCCATCCTTTCAACCCTAACGCAGTCCTAAACAAGATCTCAGAACGACATGCCCGAACGCCTTCTCCCGACCCCAATATACAACAACCTGTTAGGAATCACGATAACTCTCACCCAGGCAGTGCTGGTAAATGAAGGTATGGTGTGTAGAAATTAACTAAGCTGA